>PQWD01007234.1:0-12333 GCA_019425675.1 Leucinodes orbonalis | reverse complement strand
GGATGCTGACTTATTTAATACGGCATGCATTTGTTCCATAAAGTTATCTATGCTAGGAGGTGGGTTTACCATGTGAGACAGCGCTAAAGGCGAATTTTCTAATTCTTGCGCCATGGTATAGTTTTGAATAGAAAACAAGTCTCACAAAGCAATATTGCTGTAATTATTTATGTAGGCGTTACGCTAGGGCTGTAGCACGTAGTCACTTGTAGTACACGTATGAATATAGTTGCTTATTTTGTCGCGTCCTCAGCTATCTTGTGGCTCAATGCATCGGCAGCCGGGTGCGGCGCCGACAGAGCTGTAGTTCAAATCCAATCAAAAATCACAAAAAGAGCTCGCTCACCAGCACCGCCTTTCAGAAGTCAGGGTGCTCCAAGATCAAGCGCCGCACACAAATTCAGCGTCCAGGGTGCAGCTCCAACAATTTATTATTAATTTAAACGATTCAACAACACGTCCACACTGTTCAAGATTCGAAACGAAAGAGGCTCGTCGAGGAGGATCTGTAGAGAATATAAATAGCTTACATGTTGTACCCTGTAAGTGTTAACATTAAAATATAAAATTGTTCATGTAAACCCTAGAAAGTTCGGAATTAGGCCATTAATATACGCTAGTCCCTCGGGCGCAACTCTAAGGTCACCTCGAGTTGTGCCCAAAATTTTAAAGCCTTAAGTATGAAAGTGGAACAATTACCGCGTGCTAGATTGTTAATGTGAGCGCTAATATGAGGGCGTGGCAACAGGCCAGGGTTGGCAAGACCTGGGCATACCAAGGGCACTGAGATTCGTTATCCGAACCGGTGTTAGATGCATTAAAAATAACTTCTGTTTAGACGCTTCAAAAGTGACATTTAATGATTATTTGAATAAAGCATTTTTGAGTTTGAGTTTGAGATTATGACTTGAGTTATATTATAATAAATAAGTGTCTGTGGCTTATTGTGTGGATTGTTGGCGATTCGGAGGGTGCGAGTTTGAAATCCTACATGCGCCAATGTCTATTGAATTTTAGAAATTAATCTTACGGTGAAAGAAAATATCGAGAGCAAATCTAGCACGCCTGCGAAGAGACTCAAATTTTAATGTTGTGCCGTGAAGTTGCTCTCGCTTACTGAACAACAGAAGTAACGGCCAATACCTGGCACTGCAGTAAATACCAACTTATACGATTCTATATAGGTGCTTCCAATTCGTTACAAGCTATAGTAAGATTTAATTTACAATAGTGCTAACTTTACTTTGGAATAAAACCTTAAGTCTGTTCTATTTTTACGAAACAGCAAAGTATCGAGTTTTGAGTTCATCCTCTGACAGTTTTAGCGCAATTCAATTCCACTGCTCAATCGAATCAGCAAGTTATGCTTAGATTTGAAATGGGTGCTTAGAATATTAAAATAAAAAAAACAAATTCAACATTAGTGAAAGAGAAACGAAATTTAATAAATTGAATAAGCCAAAAGACTTAAGCAAACTCACCTTTAGACTCATATCTTAGAACGAGATTCGAGCATTAATTCTTACTTAAATAAAGTTATAAAGGGATGCCACATTATCGTATATAGCGTTATCCCTTTCTAACTCAATTCAAGTAAATATTATTTACGTTAAGTCTAGTTCTAAATACTTACTTATTCTTTCTCAAGATAACTTTCAGCTTCTGATCGTTTCGTATATTGGTTGCAAGAAATAGAAAATTCAGCGTAACTCTAACCCGAACACTTTTATTCTTCATCTAGATCACAACTTTATTTTAGCCATTGATTAAGCCATACCAATTTTACCGAGCTAGTAAAGCAATGGCTCTCAATAACCGTATAAACCATCTCTGGATGGATTAACTCGCCTACTTTATTGTGCGTTAAAAATCTTAAGGGATAATGGTTCCTGATCTTGCATGGTCGGAAAAAAATTGCAAGCCCTTGGTATTAGGTACATCCTGCAAAATAAAACGAACACAAGCGAACTATGGACTAGGTGACTTGGGTTATGTGCTACTATCTTTGCACGACTTCGTCCATGTGGAATAGATACTTTCGAGCTAATGTTTTACTTTCAATCGCTTCGTATATAATGGTAAGTAAAACTGCGAATTACTTCTTCTAGAAAAACTTTTTAAATCGAGTGATGTAATGATGTGATTCGGGATTATTTATAGCCTTACTCGATCAACAAACGATCTAATACTGAAATATGTTTTCATATCTGATAGTTTCTGAGATTAGCGCGTTCAAACAAACCAAACTGCAATAAAGTAAACCTGACTAAACTGTGAATAGTCATCCGCGTTGATTTCTTATCCTTACTATGAAAAAAGCGTAACTAGCTTTAAAAAGAGTCAACCCACTGTCCAGAATCGATGGCTCACAAGATAGCAGCTAGTAGCCCTTGTTTGGGATTACTGATGAGATATCGCAATTACCATTACGGCTGTGGCGTGAGGAAACCTGCTCCTTGGTGTGGATGAATCATCATCATCATCAGCTCATTAAACGTCCCCACCGAGGGGCACGAGCCTACTCGTATAGGGTGATTGGGCCTTAGTCGCGGGCCCAGTGCGGATTGGACGACTTCAACACAACCTTCGAATCTCTTCGCAGGGCATGAAGGTTTCTCACATTTTTTCCTTCCCGAAGAGCGTCGGATAACGTACATAATTTTTCGAAAATTCGAAAATACATTGGACGTGTCGGGTTTGAACCTCACCCTCCGGTAAAGGCGACAGCCACACCACTGAGCCCGACTTCTATAATAAATATATGGTGTGGATGTATAATGAAAGCTAATGATGATGAATTTATGAGCAAATGAATTATTAAATCGGTGCATGAGTGCCAAAAATATCATAAAAGTCATCTGAAAGTGTATCAAGTGCCGATAGGACTTACTTGTTTCTCTTAGGCGCTTTTTTAAAAGTCCTTTCTAATAAAGATTTCAAAAGTGTGTCAAATGTCACGAAAAATTGAAAGTGAATATAAGCTATTAAACAATAAAAAAAAGAGATAAAAATCCCCAGTTAAGCGTGTAAGGCAATAACAGTTTGTTTCATTGTAAGCCTTTTATTTAGATGCAGAGATATGGCCGCTTAGAGATGCGTGGTAATGCCATAAGATTGTTTTATGACATTAACACTGACCTTTCCTTCTTTTGCTATTTGTGATATATTTTAGGACATTGAATATCTAAGTAATAAATTGTACAAACTTTTGCCATGTTACTTTTTTATAATGGGATTTACTTAATTTTTTTATTATTATTTGCATAGTATAAAACAGATTCTGGTACAAGACTCGTTTTTTACAATAGTATTATTCAGAAACATATAAAAATAAAAGAAGAGATAAATAATAATTGACACAGTTGGTGCTGCTTTAATATTCCACTATATTGGTAGATTCCAACTATGTTGCATTTCGTTATTTCAAGGAAAATATTTATAAAATTAAAAAAGGAATGTTTTCTTTTTTCAAATTAAATTTGAGCGGTATATCGTAGTTATTAAGGAAAGGCGTTTCAAAGCTCAGCGGACTAGCAAATATGATATAAAGTTGGACCTAGTACAGAACCCTGTGAAACTCCCTTAAACTCACTTCACTTCAGTTTATGTGTATTCATGAATTACGAATTCACAATACACAGTAATAATTCTTCTAACTAAGCTACTGTTTGGCGTGTAGCCAAGCTGTGAGTAACACAACACTCAAGTTTTTTTCACGCAGGACGTGAGGGTTACATTTTTATCAATTTAGTAACAATTCTTCTTCAATTTTAGTTCTCATATTCCAAGATAAAACTTTTGACTTGCAGAAAATAATATTTTTTATGAAGATTTGTCATTCAGAAGTAGATTATCTTTTTTTTGAGCCAGTTGCATAATTGTATAATTTTAGTTTTCCCAAGGGAATATTGTATGGGGTCCTTTAAGCGGCGAGTAAATAGGTATCTTTTAAATGGTCAACAACGCGCATGTAGTGCCTCTAGTGTTGCAAGCGTTCATATGCTTCGGTAACCGCTTACCATCAGGCGGCCCGTAGCTTGTTTGCGACTTAGTAGTATAAATTTTTTTTTACTAAAATCGAACCGATTAAAAAAAACGCTTTTTATTTTATCAAAATTTATTAACTGAAAAAAATTAGAGACATGAATTCAAATGCAAAAATGTGCATTGAACGCTCATGAAGTTAGTGTTAGCAACTAATTTGTGTTAATAAAACTAAATAAATAATTAATGTTTGTGCAATACGTAATTTGGTACCAATAACGACTTAGCAAATTAAAATCTCTATGAAATTATACCACTTAGTCAAATAAGCTCTCCGACTTAATTCTACGCACACCAACGTCAACAAATACCAACTTTGGCGTCTCAAAACCCGCAGTTGCCAGTCGGAACTTGTGCCAGTGATGTAAATATTTGAAAAAGGGAACGCGCCATTCAGCACAAACAGCTGAGCTGAGACTTGGTACTTAAGTGTCTAAAGACAGACTAAATTAAACAAGTCTGTGACCGGTGCAGCCGTGGGACTTTGCGGGTTGGTATGGTATAAGTGGTGAGCGTTTGACTTATTATTATTGAATACTAATAAATACTCACTAAGAGCGTCGGTGGCTCAATGGTGTGGACTGTTGCCCTCCTACCGGGAGGGCTAAGGTTCAAATCTTGCCACGTACCAATGTGTTTTCGAATTTTTGAAAATATATGTACGTTATCCGACGCTCTTACGGTGAAGGAAACCATCGTGACGAAACCTGCGCACGCCTGCTAAGAGATATAAAGGGTGTGCGTGCAGTTGGTCAATCCGCACTGGGCCCGCGTGGACGACTAAAACCTATCCCCTTACAGGTAGGCTCGTGCCCCTCGATGGGGACGTTCAATGAGCTGATGATGATGTGATGATAACAATGTAATGCCCTATAAATAAATTAAAAATATTGTTCGTGATTGTCGCGTTTAATAGATTTTAAATTATTTTATCATATTAAATGAGGCTAAATGAAATTAAATTTAAATGAAAAGAAATTTCGCGATCACCAAAAGTATTTATTAAAAAAAGGTACAGGGCGTGGGTGAATAAGGCCCGGCTAAGGTTTGCATTCGTGGTCCCGGACTTCCCTGGAGAAGGCGGCCGAAGGTGGTAGGTGACCGCAGGTACAGGGACGCGGTGGCAGCACGTGAGCACCGGAACGCCAATGGCGGTCCCACAAATGTTCAGCCCGAACGTAGAATGCCCGAACAACGAAAGTTCTGCCCCAACATCGAACCCTGGAATTACGTCCAGCTTCAGTTTTGTAATCATTTACCGTCGATTGCGTTCACCAACCAAGCCAATCCAAGCGAAGTCAAGCCAAGCCAAGCGAAGTAAATACATATAACGTTACGCGATATATTATTTGATCATCCTTTCGACGTTTTATACCTAAAAACATTCCCATCAGGACCTTTGACCTAGACTTTCTTACTTTTATAACCAACCAGTCCAAAGTTATTTTATCTCAAACGATGGTAAACATATTTTAGGCCGTTGTCAAACCAACCTGGTTGGTTGTATAAGAAGTTTATTTCATATTAAGAAGTTACACATTTGGAAGAAAATATATCAGTCAGCTGTAACTTCTGCAATAAGGACTCCCTCGGCTTACAAATACTCTTAAAACGTTAACATAATGTCCTCATATAAAAACTCGGGTTCCTTTTAGTATTCTAATAAAAAAACAAACAATAAGCAATGTCGCTTTCTTTTATGACTTGGGCCTAAAACACTTGGGTCTGCTTAGAGCTGGCATTGTTTGCCCGGCCGCTCTCCGAACCTGCTTACGACCTAACTACAGACTTGAATAGGACTTACGATTCTACACTATGAAGGAATGCTATAAATATAACTCTCAGATAATAAAACATTGTAGTCGTGATAAAGATTTCGTATACAGTCGTAACTACTTCCTTGGTTATACAAAAGCTTTGGGATTTAATAAGCTTACGCAACTATATTTATATATTATTATCTAGTTTGGGTAACTTCGAATATTTTTTTGACGTAAAATGACTTTATACAATGTCTACTTTATAGTAGATTGTCTTATGACAATCTTCTGGTAGTATTGTCCAGACCTAAGCTCTTATGTCTTGCATTAATACCAGACTTAGTGAATTACCATGAAGTTATTTCTTATCAAAGTTGGATAATGAATGTTTTATTGTATAGTTAATTACAAACTTTAATTGAATAAGCTTGAAGAAGAATAAGCTTGTGACTGACTGTAATTATGAAATATTTATACACAAAGCACTTAAACTTTTAGGTCCAACATTAATCCTAGTTAGAACTTTTATTCTAACCCAAAAGAAACATGGAAAGCCACTCCCATTGTTTTATGATTCCACAAAACCGCATTTAACACTTAGGGCACGCACCGCACTATAGGCCTCTGGGGTTTTCCTCAACTTTCATGTCTATTTTGTGAGCTTTACTTTCGATTCCTTTTAGATTGAAAGGCCAATTTATGTGTAAGAGCAACATAACCGTTCACTTGGTATTACGTCGTTTTAGATTACTGCCCTCTGAGATTTTGTATTTCTTTGGAAATCAATTGGTCAATATTCACGAGGTTATATTCACATTGTAAACGTCTCTGATATTTTTTCAGTAATACTATAAAAAATATCAGAGACGATATTTACAATAGATTTCCTATATGCTTTCCGAGGTTGGTGGCTCAATGGTGTGAACTGTATCTTCCGATCGGGAGGGCGCAGGTTCAAAACTCGCCACGTACCCATGTGTTTTCAAATTAAAGATGTACGTTATCTGAAGTTCTTAAGGAGAAAGAAAACATCGTGAGGAAACCTGCGCACGCTACGAAGAGATTGAAAGGTTGTGTGTAAAGTCGGCCAATCAGCACTGAGTCCCGTGACACTAAGGCCTATACACTTTCACGGGTAGTTTCGTGCCTCTCTGTGGGACGTTTTAATTAGCTTATTATGATTGCATATTGGTACCTTAGACTCCTTTTGTTGTTCTGAACCATTTTATGATGAGTGCGTAGGATCGAAAGGCAAACACACATACTCATAGTGACTGAGGCCAATTTATTCATCAGCACAATGCTGATATCAAGCTTTCCTAAATACCACCACCACCTTGGCCCAGGAAAATGTTCATCCAATCTCTGCTTACTTTGCGTAAGTCAAAAAGTTTGTCCACAAAATCCACTCTGGTCCAAAGGCCGAGATCGGACTATGTTTGGGAGTCCAGTAGACACTTCATTTTTGGGTTCCGAGGGTTTGAGAGAGGACAAAACCCTCTTACACACTGCAGCTCCGTCCACATAAAGATATGGAAGTTTTGTCTTTGAACTGTCAACTTCCACTTCAATTTCGTAATTCCTGAATCAAAGTAAGTTCCTATGGTTTGTTGGGACTCAGAAGATATATAACTTTATTATCATACAAAATTACATAATACTTACATATACAAAAAACGGTAACATGAATCCAATAAATGCTATATCACAATAAATTACCAAATCACAATATAAAACCACACCGAAGTGTCTAGCGGAGTTGCTAAGAAACTTTCAACAATACGATGTACTATAGACTCCTAAGACCGTACAGTTTTCGCACGCCACTGATTACAAAAGCCAATCGAAAGAGTTCCAAATAGACCCCCAGACTATTAGTCCATCGTTTCCAACTCCGCGGGAGCCGACGCGCTTTCTTTATCGCGTCGGTGAGCCGCCAATAATTCTCGTATACGACTCTAAAAATAGCCACCCAGGATATTCCATTACAATATTTTCCCGTTGAAATACTAGCTCGGAATCGACCTTTCGGACGCCGAATGGAACTTGTGAGACGTTGCTTTTTTAAGTGTTAAAAAGGGAATGCTTTCATGTGGAATGGAAGGTATGGTTGCAGTATAATGGCATAATGCGGGTACTTTAGACCTTTTAGCTTGTAAAATGGCTCGTGACCGAGGACGCGGTTGGGGTTAATCAATTTGCGGATATTGCGAGCGGTACGGCTTAACACAACTATTATGTTAAAGCCATTCTATTGGAGATGCATTTGACTTGCTTTTTAATAGAGAAAAAGCTTTCTCGGAGGCTTCCTTAAGAAATAGACGGATGACTACGATTAAATTTATGAATTTCTATCAATACCCATACTTTCCTTGACTCTGCGTTTGTAATTATAAAAAAATAGATTTTTTAATAATCAACACGATTATATTTTTTTTACTTTCTTTAAATTTTCAATTAGGACCACCTCTTTGGTGTAATAGTTGACTCGTCGGTTACTACACAAGGGTTTCCTGGTTCGATCGTCGAGCAGTACAAACATTTGTATGCATGAATATGTCTGTATGTATTCGGCTGGGTGCTTCTATGTATAATATGTATGTATATACAAACAACATATGAGTATGTATGTTTATCCATTACAACAAGCTTCACGATTAATTAGGGACAAGATGACGCTGTGTGAAAGTCAGTGGATATTTATTACTATTCCTTTAATTTTTATGGATTTACTAAATATTTTCACAACAAAAAACTGTACTGTGTATGACATGAAAGTGTCAACAAAATGGCACCTTTAAAAAAGAGTTCAACCAACCACAAAAACGCTATGTCCACTCACCATTTATCAGTTAGAATGTCCAACCGTCCCATATTTCATGGCAATTTATTCAGAACGGACGGAAGTTAAAGAGTGACTTTATTATTTTATTTAGCACGGGAAATTTGATTTTGCAAAGCGCCGTGTGGTGAGGGTTAACGAAACTAAAATGCTCTATACATTGCTCTAATTTGGTTGCAAAGTCTATATGCTTTATTTTCCATTCCACTTAATAAAGGTAAGTTTTCATTAATAACATTAAGGATTATAGTATATTTATTCTACTGGTCACACAATGCCTAGAAAACAAAGTCCCGGGCAATAGCTAAAATTTCTTCTAAAGACATGATCTTTCTAAAAACAAATAGAAGGGATTACCGCTATCTGTTAAAACAGTATTACAATAAGATTACTTCGTCTTTTCGGGTACAAAAAGGTGACATATATTATGTAGTTACACTATTTTATGAAACGGGGTAACCCCCCAGGTCTAGTTTCAACTCCATAATACTTTGGTAAGTTTTTCCTAACTTTGTTTCCAACGTTCAGTAAAAGATTACAAAAGTTATTTTTATGATACTGTTATAAACGCGAGGGATATTTAACATGTTCCAACATAATGGGCTTTTCTAAATCATTTTAATATGGGAAATTTTGTATTATGCATACAAAAGTTGTTTGTTGTTTCTAATGCTCCATTATGAGATGCTTTTGCCCCTATTTTTCCTCATTTCTCTCAAGTTTGAAGTCTATTGTATGTATATATTTTTAAAAATGTAGATATAAAATCAATATTATCATAGTATCGGTTGAAGGTCTGAGCCACCGCGGCGGGTTACTCTTTGTCGTGCTTCTATAGGTTGCACTTCGGGAGTGGCACAAATATTGCATGATATTGTCGCAGTCCGTCTTTCATCATCAACCAGGCAGACGGTGAGCGACATCCATTTATAGTAGAGATGCCGAAGTGTCGTACTAAGCGCTTTGAATCCACATTTATTATTCCACTCGAAACTTTGGAATTCGTTGCAGCTTATGTTTTTCCCGAGGTGTACAATTTGGGTCTTCAAGTCGAGAGTAAATAGGTTTCTTCTAGGTCAGCGTGTTTCATCCTAGACATCGTCGATGTTTAACACCAGACAAGGCGTAGTCAAACGCTGGCCTATTTAATGTAAAAAAAAAAAAATATTATCATCTTGTTTACTAGTGTAAGAGCTTCAGCGATACTAAAGTATCAAGACAGGCGCAAATCTTGTGGCAGAAAATATGATAACAACGTAACGAGTATACAGTTTTTAGCTTTCTAACGACACTGCATCTGTCATGGGCACTCTGCCCTGCCTGCTTTTTTTACCTAAAGTGATATGTATATAATAATTAATATATACATTACTTTATATCATCACTTACTAGTAATTATTTGAACTTTTTATTTTGTTGTTAATAAATATAAATATTATTCCTTCTTGTTTCCTTAAAATAATCTATGCCTATGATCGTATGTTGTTTTTACATTAGATGATTTTATGGCCGACAAATAACGCATTTTTACAGCAACCTCCGCGATGGCAGAGTGTAGTCGGCAGAATTCATCCATAACACTCTGCTGTAATAATTTATAGGGCTATATCGCCACGGTTTGATAATTCCGTTTTATAGGTGACGTTGGTTTATGGTATCGTAACCTGATATGTGGAATCGTATAATTGATGATTTCTGATATCGAGTGATTCGGAACATTTTTCCTAGCGTAGCTAAAATGGGAATGTTTGTGTCAGCTGTGTTTGCTTTTTTATGAATTTCCTCTGATTTTATTAGGTGTCCATTCATTTATGGGGTAGTATTCTGGACGCTATATACTTGATGTCTGTTATATTACAAAAAGACGTAACAAACATGCGTATATGCGTAAAAAACTTTTCATCATAAGCTCATTAAACGTCCCCACCGAGGGGCACGAGCCTACCCGTATAGGGTGATTAGGCCTTAGTCGTCCACGCGGGCCCAGTGCGGATTGGACGACTTCACGCACAACCTTTGAATTTCTTTGCAGGCGTGCATGAAGGTTTCCTCACGATGTTTTCCTTCACCGTAAGAGCGTCGGATAACATACATATATTTTTCGAAAATTCGAAAATACATTGGTACGTGTCGGGATATGAACCTCAGCCCTCCCGGTAGGAAGGCGACAGTCCACACCACTGAGTCACCGACGCTCTAAAAACATTTATTTATAAAGAAAACAAACAGTTTTCTTATACTAATTGGTAGATAACAAGCTTATGTATCACATTAGCCATTGTTTAGTTTCCAAAAAGATTATCCGCATAAAGCATAATGTTGACAGGTGCTAAACAAAAATTAAGACGGCTATTTCTTTGTATACAGAAGAACAATTAAATATTTAAAAAAAAACTACAAAAAATATATTTTACAGGCCGGAACGGCGGAAACTATCTTCTCATGACAAAATATCCCTATATCTATGCTGTTTGAGGAGGCTTGGCCCTAGCAGTGGGCAGGTAAAGGGTAATGATAAATATATAATAAATATTCTCTGACATTCATAAAAATCTAGCCCAAATATTAGCCTGTAATATGGAAACTAAACAACGGATAAACATATTTATATACATTTTTTTGTAATTACATACATATCATACATAGAAAACACCCAAATCATTACAAAAAGACATGTTCATGCACACAAATATTTGTATTGCCCGGGGATCGAACCCGGAATCCTTGGTGTAGCAGCCGTCGTCTCAACCGCTACACCAAATGGGTCGTCAGTAATATTTGCATAACAATGTTGAGAGTACTAATATACTATTAATACACTATACGTATATAAGTAGTAGTTAGTAGTGAAACTGAGTGAACAAAATGTACGCTTACGTAAGCGTCACTGACAATAATTTGCTAAATCGCAAACCCATCACTCGCGTAGCTTTCCGAACATTACATTCGCATGAGCAAACTGTACTATGAAATTACATTACGGACCCAGACTTAGACATAGGCAATCATTAATAATGCTAAACGCACTGATATATTGTTACCATAGCTGTAATTTGAGAAAAACAATTTTCTATTGACCGCGCCATGATCATCAGCTCACTGAGCTCGACGCTACCCGCCGCTCGTCGCCGTTCTTATCGAAGGGATCTTAGATTATGTGTTACTGCGGGAGAATATCTTTTAACGCGGGGGGAGCAGCTAGTTTAAAAATATTATCGGAATAATAGGTCGTTAATATAAAATCGCTTCCAATTCGAGCTTCTTGTGTTTGAGCGCGGTTAAAAGAAAGAAGCTGGTATTAAGGTGACCGCAGTGATTGGAGTTATATTCTATGTGAAGTTGCACTTTTGCCTTTTAAAGTGTTATAGTTCGATTGAAAATTTCGCCTCATAATATTGATAAATAAATAAATAATAAATATTCACAGACATTCACACGGCGCCATCTAGCCCCAAGTTAAACGTGAAGCCTGTATTATGAGTACTAAACGACAGATAAACATACTTATATATATTTATTGTAAATACATACATATTATACATAGAAAACACCCAGACCATTACAAGCAGACATGTTCATGTACACAAATGTTTGTATTGCCCGGGGATCGAACCCGGAACCCTTGGTGTAGCAGCCGACCTCTCAATCGCTACACCAAATGGGTCGTAGAGCTAAATTTCTTTGAAC
>PQWD01007233.1:0-23110 GCA_019425675.1 Leucinodes orbonalis | reverse complement strand
GGAGAGGGAATGGGGATTTGAACCTTCAGTAAACTTAGTCACTCGATCATATCGCAAATCGTTGTTTGACGCCCGTTCCAGTGAGGCCGTGATCTTTTTCATTCTGAAGACTCTCCCACATTCTGGGGCTAACTTCCATCTCTTAAACAGTATAACAATAATATGAATTCGCCTATGCGATCTATTTTAAGAGATGGTGGTTACCCCCCCTTTAATGCTGCTTGAAATTTCTTGTTCAAATTTGGAACGCAAAATTGTATACATTGCCTAAACATTCTACGACTAGTCATTATTTTATATCTTTATAAAGTATCTAAACAAAGTTGCTAGTGAAACAATGACATTGCACAATAATTAAGCTTCCACCATCGGTTCCCTTGAGACAGGCCCTTTGTCGCGCGTGAGATTTATACATGGGTTATGTAGGGCTAGTATAGGAGGAAGGTACAACGTCATGTATTTGTAACTTGCTGATACTTATTTCGTATGAGACGTATATTTATTATTTTACTCAATAAAGTGCTATTCAAAAGTAGTTTAATGTTACTTAGGTGCGTTAATAAAAAACAGGAACAATATACTTTTTAGATTTTAGTGTTCAACTTTCCGTATATTTGGCTCGGGTAGGTAATTTATTCACTTGTCTTGTGCGCCGTTGCTTCAAGTAACTAATATTTTTAATGGTAACTATGCACAAAAATGTTTTAAACTATTATCCGCCAAGTTGGACTAATATTAATTATGTACCTATATGTGATTATAAGATGTAGCACTGAGATGTAGTATATTATCTTTTACGTATCAAGTGGGTAGTCAGTTCATGAACAATCATACAGATCGTGGTTTTAATAATTCCGAACCGCCTTATTCATGTGCCGTCCAAAACACGAAATCATAATTCTTTTCCGACAAACAGATGATTCAGCCTAACAAAACTAGGCAAAATCCCGCAGGATTTTTACTATACGCTATCCCCGTGGAATTCTAACATACGGACCTTAGATAAATTAAGGATCTCAACTCACCCCTAGACCACCAAAGCAGTTAATTTTAGATAGAGATCTATTTTATTATCCATGTCTTAGTGAGCGCCAATTGCATATCTACACTGAAAATAGTTAAACTGATTAAACATCGTAAACAAATATTTATTCACTACTTATTTGTATCTGTTTTGTGAACGCGAAATATAAACAAGAGCCAGTAGCAGTTTCCGACCCGGTAATTAAAGCCCATCATCTATACCTACAATAAGTATAATCATACCAACATTTATTTAAATATTGAAATCGATATAACGTGGCTGTTATATATATATATATTTTTATTAACAATATTACATCTACAGACTCATGGTCCGTACTCTTTTTAGTTGTTAGTGCTCCGCGCATGGGGCAAATGAATTGGTTAATTTTAGAAATTTAGCTGTTATATTTTAGAAAATGTTTTCGTATATTGCGGTATGTTTTAACTTCAAATATATAAATGTAAGTTATTATTACATGTACATTTTATATTTGGTTAACTGATGGAGCATTTTTTGTCAAAAGAGGCATATTTTTAGTATATTAACAAATACAAAAGACATGTTTGATTGGATATTTGATTCTCACTGTGAGGTATTTTTAAAAATTATTGACACTAACGAGTTAAACAAATTGAATAGCAAAATACCAAATGTAAAAAAAACAGGATATTTAATAAACATTTGTTTTTAACATAAATACCTTTCCGGATACTTTGTCTTGCCACTGTAATGTAAGGATCAAGCCAAAACCTTCTGGGAATAAAAACATTGGGTTATCTCACGAGGAAATTCGCTTGGCTTTACAAGATTGAAATAGTGGAGCGCAAGAGAATTGACGTTGCCTACTAAATTAAATATAGATGTTACTTTTGTTAGGATGTACCTTCGACGTCCTAGCATTCTACTTTTAGGATCCAAGTCTAAGTTATTTCTACTTATAGTAAGTCCTGCTAAAGAGCGAATGAGGCTTTGTTGATCTAAGAATACGCATTAATGGTGCGGAGAGCTGTAGACTGAAATTTTCTGATGCTGGAAGTTATGATGCAACCCCTTTGGCCACTGAAGTAAATCGGGCGAAAAAAGTTATTCTCTCTTCAACCTGTGCAGTTCACTGCTGGGCATAGGTCTCCCCCAATTTGCGCCAAATATCCCGTTCCTCCGCTTTCCTCATCCAGCCTCCACCAGCGATCTTTCACAAGTCGTCGGTCCATCGGGCCGGAGGGCGTCCTACGCTACGCTTGCCAAGACGCGGTCTCCACTCCAGAACTCGTCTGCTTCAACGGCCATCGGTCCTGCGACATACGTGACTAGCCCACTGCCACTTCAATTGCTGATCCGGTGGGCTATGTCCGGTGTCCGGTGGGTATCTTTAGTTCTCTTACGGATTAAATTATTTCTGATTTTATCCCTAAGATAGACTCCAAACATAGCTCGCTTCATTGCACGTTGAGTGACTTTGAACTTGTGAACCAATCCCGCAGTCAGAATGAAGAAGTTATTGAATGTAATAATTTTTGATTGACCCCATTGATTTATCAGCGTATCTATACTGATTATAGACTTTAATCAGAATGTGTATGAAGTCATACATCAATTCACAATAGCACACGCTCTTTGCTCCATCATCAATCATAAACTTGCTTGTAACGTATTGTAACTTCCTATAATGTACGACTATGTGGCTTCATAGTGATATTTAGGGACTCTTTTACAACAGGAGGTATAATACAATATAAGATAAAAATACATTCTTCACCGAATAATATAGTTATAAAACTTTTAACTTGAAATAAACTACATACATTGCTAATAAAAAAAAATACTCTAGCTTGTTGCGTAGATCAACAAGCAATTCATTGCAGTTGTTTTTTGTTCGTTCAGAAATAATAAGATCTTGAAATAAATCAACTTTCCCGTAAATTAATAAAAACAAGCGCACCAATTTGTCAGTGGACGTCTTGCATGTTCAAGGCTGCAGTATTACCGGTATCTAATCAGTTTCCTAATTAGGCCGTACGGGCTTCAATCAAATGCCCGACGGGAACATCCCTTTGCTGGCTTAATTAAAAAAAAACGGGAGGGAATTCATTTTATACGTTTAAAATAAATGGTTTCATTTAAATGGCTAATTTCATTGTTGGGATTACCCACCACATTAAATGATTTATTATGGCGCGTTTTTTTGCTGGTGCATCATGCCTTCGTTAAGGTTATATATATGTATATATATATATAGACTGCCGTCTGCCATTAATTTGCGCAATTATCCTGTGTTTTTTTTGTAGACATTTTATTATCGACTGAAATTCTTTAAATTTCAAGAAGTCGAAAATTGATTTTGTACTTCGATTATTGACGATATTAAGTAAAGTAAGCAGTTGTCCCGTCTGGCTACATAATCACATATTTATTAACGTTGAATAATTTACCTGAAAGAACAAGCAAATCATGCGGCTATGTTGACATAGACATCCCAATGATTCTGCGTAAAACGTTCACAATGGGTTCAGATATTTTCTAGAAAATACGTTCGTATTTTCGCAGTAGCATATCTCGGGACAGTGAACGCAGAACGAACCGGAGCGTAAGCAAAATAAGTCTATCTAGATAAGTTTTCGCGGACTGAATTTACATATTCAGGTAAACAGTTTTTTAGAAACCCATGTAAACGCCGGCTATGTTCTTTTTGAAATTTCAGTGTAGAAACAGTGATGATAAAATTGGTGCAATGATTGGCATGGTTTATGCAAGGATCTGATTTTTAATGGTAGTCCAATTAAGTATCATTTCTGCCTAAGGTATATTTTATATACCTAAGGAAAGTTTATTCGTTATTCGTCAGGATATCCTGTGTTTACCTCGACCAATAAGATCTTTCGTGTCTCGCTCCGCGTTTAGAGTTCTTTTAAAAGTTGGAACATTTTCAGGAAATTAATTAGCGCTGTCGAGTGAGCCGCCTCTGGTGACTCTACCCAGTAGATATCAGAGTCTTCCAGGAGCTTCCATTCTAATACATTTTTCCTCAGGCTTTTAGGGATGCTACAGCCTTTGCGAGTTCATCGGCATTTACGTTACCAGTTATGCCAGAATGACCTGGTACCCATGAGAACGTGATAACTTAAGAAACGATAAAAAGAACGTTAAAAAGATCATCTTATTCACCAGAATTGAAGCAGGGGATCCTGCAGGGCACAGGCCTTCCTGCATAGAAGAGCTATGAAGAAACTGGATCGTACTAACGTAGTTAACGTACGTAAGGCAAGGCAAGTTGACGACTTCCATCCCAAGATTGCCTTGGGATGGCAGTCGTTAACTTGCCTTGCCTTCCGAAACATGTGCTTCGTAATCGATTCACAATCATAATCGATACAGAACCGATTACATAATTGGATTATTATCCAACTATGTAATCCAATTATATATATGAGGTGGTCCAAAGTGATATATAAGATATTTTATAACTTAATAAATAAGTACAATTAATTTATATACGAGAAAATCAGTTACAAACATATGCAGAGTAAATATATTTTTGTTTAGAAGTATATCCCCATACTCGTAGATGGTTACGATGGTGGTTTGATACCTACTTGTGAAGTAGGTACACATAAATTTTTGATGAAAATTTCATTATAATAAATTTAAAATGTCAAGGCGTAGATACTTTATAACTGAAATTAAAAATTATTCGTAATAAAATGCTGGCAAAGTATCATTTAAACTCCAATAAAAGGTATCGATCACTCGCCTTCAATTCTGAAATCAAATAAGATTTAGACTTTGTTCCCAAGGCGACTCTGGAAACAGCCGGAATCAGGTTACTATGTTGTTTTGTTTCCTTTTTCGTACCGAGTTTTGAAGTTAATTTTGTACGTCATAATTACCTACGTTAAACTATTTGGATACTAATTTTGTAAGCCTTGTTACTCTATCTAATTATTACGGCATATATGGGGTTGCTTAGGGGATAGTTAAATTTTTATATTATTTTTATATCGAACTCCTTTTTTTCTGTAATAAAGAAGTATCTGTATTCATTGTTTTATTGAAAAGTAATACGTACATGCGTGATAATTTGTAAGGAATGAACCGGATTATTAAAATGAACGATTTTTGGAATTTCATTTTAATAAACACCGTTGGAAACTTTGATCAATAAGAAAAAAAAACCGTACATAAAAATTAATGAATAGTCATTAAAATATTTTTTGTTGTTACAAAACCAGAGGGCTTAACGCCATCTCTTAACAAGGATTAAAACCAGTACAATGGTACTTCGTACTAAAAAGACAAAATTATATTATAGTAATACGGTTTATGACGGTAAGCCATCAGGCCAGGGTTACAACCATCGCTTAAAGCATTATTACTTTAACGAAGCATTAACATTTTTGTACCAAAAAGGGCCAAGTAATATTATTGTAATACTGTTTTAAGTGATGGCGATTTACCCCCTGGACAGTCCAAGGTTTTTATACATGTGTAAAAACGCGTATTATCTCTACTTTCGTATTATTTATTCATGTGTACCGTGTATTCAAAAACATGGAGTCAAAAGAGTTTATTTTTATTGCAAACAGAAACAATATTGTTTATTTGTGTAAATAATGGCAGTATTTTCCTAAAAGTGTATAAAAACATTCAGTTGTATTTGAGTTATTGTGTTGTTTATGTGTTAAGTCAGCTCAAAAAACATTAGGCGTCCGTAAGCTTCGGCTATTCGTTTTCATACCTGACCGGAATTAGAAAATGTAGTTCATTTCACATAAATATTTTTGTTCCGAAGGTACGTTTGTTATCTGATCGCGAGCGTGATTTAGGGTGACTTTGGTTACGTAATATATGAAACGTGAAGTTCATGGCACAAAAGTTCACGGTTGATAATATTCAAGTCACAGTAGAGTAGGGTTTCTAAGAATTCTCGCTATAACAGCTATGGTTTGTTATAGCTATGTTTCTAGTTGAAGCTTGAGATAAGTGGTAAAATTTCTGGATATTATAAATCGACATGTTTACCACTAGGTGGTGTTAAAAATAAAAAAATCAATAAATGACACTATTTTTATTAATATAAAATAATAAATTATTGTACGTAACATACAATAATTAATTATTTAGTATATACTGTTAATAATACAGTTACAAATAAATAAAAAATAACTTTAAATTACGAAAAACCTATGTTTCTATGTCTAATATGTATTTATTTACAGAAAAAAAGTATATATGAGGCCGTAAGTAGCCGTAATACAAGCTTCGCGCTAAAATAGGGGCTAGGTGGCGATGTGTGTGTAAATGTCAGTGGATATTTATTACTTTAATGACAATCCGTCCGTATTTTTCATACGTTCATGCACAATACTAACAAAAAAATTAAGAGCGTCCATCCGATAGCGTTACAACAAACGCGTTCGGTTGATGATTTCGCTGATTCCTATGCTTGAGATGAAAAAATATATAGTTACTTAGGTCTGTTATTGGTTGGTCGGTTGATTGATTATTAAATGTCCCATTATGGAGAAAACACTATTTTGTATGGTATATTTCAAATTTAGTCTAATATACATAAATATATTTGTTCAAATGACAAGAAATCGACCCGTTGGTTAGTTAATTCATAATTATCAAATTTGATGTAGGAGGAGTACAGTAGTTCAAACTTAGGTGTATTCAGTATAGAAAATAGCCCTAGGAAGTGTACTTTACATAACCTATATAAATTCCAGACGTGACTTATACTCGTAGGTGCTCTAAGTTCAGGAGTATATACGCCTAAACCTAGTTCTTGCCACTGACAGCATGTCAAACAAGTTTAATAACGTGCATTGAAATGTGACGTAATACCCCCGAGGTATTAACAATTATACTAACCTAACACAACCAGCCAAGCATCCGAGATTGCTTGAGGCTTTACTTAACTACAACATTGTTAGCGGTTTAATGTAAATGCTCTTAAGGCATTTAATGTTATCCTTAGTTAAACCATCAGTTTCCATAGATCATATCAGGAAATTATCGATGTTGCAATTTGATTAAGTCTCGTTATAAATACATACTTATATTGCCGTTAAGATTACGATTAACTGTGTAAGTCATTGATTGATGAAGCATTTTTCAAATCGTTTTGTCTCTCATTATTGAAAATGTTATTTAAAGAGGAACCTTGACACTTTATAACTTTTGGTAAAATGGTTTATGGCCAGTGGTGAACACTCCATATATGCAAATAAGCATACCCTTTGATTCCAGACAACCCGGGAAATCGCCAATATATTCAATGATTCCTACTTATTCGCCCATTTTCCTCTACATATTTGAAACCATAGGCGATCTGCTGACATGAACAGCACTCAATTTGACAAAAATGTAAATTATTTATTGTTTTGGCGATTAGTGTCACTCACCCACTCATAATCTCTGTGTTCGTCACTGTTTATGACCTAGTTCTAAATACATAAATATTAACACAGTTTTTTTGGATTCATGCAGAGGTTATTTAAATTACGAGTTATAAAAAGTTCAGTTCATTTTTGCTATCTTGCGCAAATAAATTATTTTCATTCGATTTCGATCCAATATGAAGCTATATTATAAACAACAAAACTTGTTTTAATTCGTATCTCTAGATATTTAGTAATCAACTCCAAGAACTATTTAAGTACTCGACTAGGCTTGAAAAAGTTAATTATAAGGTGTAGGCATAAAATAAACTGGTTCTTTTAGCAAAAGCTTTAAAGTTGGTGAAAAAGGCTGTCAGTAAAATTTAAAAAGTTTTGATAAATATCGCACGAAAATAATGAACTCTGCGTGGAGAATAACAAGTAGTTAGTAAGTTTTATTAATTATGTTTGTAAAAATCCTTAAATTTATATGAAAAGGATTTTTTTTATTCTTATTCAAAGTGTTAGCAATTTTATTCACTAATATTTTATAACAAAGTTCTGGGGTGAGTTAATATAAAAAAATAAATTTGAATTTACCAAAAGTTCTGTATTAAATAAAATTTGCATCTTTCAAGAACAGGGACTGCTGCTGCTGTTTTTTTGCTACAAAAGCAAAAGCAAAGCAAACTTATGACTTTTTATTAGATTATTTTTCACTGCGCGTTAATCATATGGTACCGCGGATACAGAATAAATTATATATATAAATCATTGTAACAATTTCCAACATTCTTTCAAAACACTATAGGCCTCTCAAAACAGACATTTTACAGTGAAAACTGGTATAATTCCAAGTGTTCCTCTTTTACTATTACAGCGATATGCAATACGCGCTGATGCATACTCATCGCGCGTTTGTAAAACTTGCTTGAAAAATTCTAACGTTGGAAGCATAATTTAAATGCAGCTATTTGGTATTTAAGCGAGTTAAATGAGTGCCTGACTTGATGTAGCACTTAAAATTTATCCAATATCGGTGCTCTAGTGGCTTGCCGGCAATGGCAATGTATTTGAAACAGGATAGGTTGCAAATTTTCTCAGTTGCTTGGAGAAATTGACCTAGTAAATGTGGCGTCCAGGCTGTTACATTTCGCTGAAATCAATACAGTCGGGAGGTGTTGGGGACAATACATTTGGTAAAGTATTGTATTGTCTTCGGGCATTCGAGTCGAAATTGTTTGCATAAACTGTTGGTTGGATATTCAGTGCTGTAATGCACAGAGGCGTGCTATGTTTTAAAATATATATTTACTCGTATTACGCAAGGGACGTGTAAAAAGTTACCAGCGTGAGTAGATATCCTAAGAAATGCAATGAGTAGCTATAATATTTACGTTTTTTGAGTTCCGTAGTCAAATGGCAAAATCGGAACCCTTATAGATTTGTCATGTCTGTCTGTCTGACACAACTACGCTTTTGCAACTTCGTAAGTATATGTATTCTGCAGTTAGTGTTTCACAAGAAATAAGGTGTCCTGTCATAAGGTGAACGTGACGGTAAGTTAGTTCACCTGGTGGTAAGTGATACGCCTGACCATATGAAATGCAGTGTGGTTGGAAATTAATAACACTGTTAATGGAAAAACAAACTCTACCTTATAGTGCAAACATTATAAGCTTTTCATGGTACTGCAGGCGGGAGTCAAATCTTCAAAACCTTTTCAGTTGGATATTTTTAGCAGTCGGGTTTTTAACGAACTCGTAGTTGTCTTGTTTTTTATATTAAATTCGACTCAATGTATCTATATTTAGCTTGGTTTTACATATATTGTATATATGTAAATGTGGAGCGTTGATTCGTTTATAATTGCATTAATCGGCTTTGGAAAATCGTCTATTTCAATCATTTAGTCGTGGGAATGTTTCGATATTTAGACCAAGTAATCAAAAAGGGGACATTGATGGAACGAGGTCATAATGATCAAATAAATGTCAGGTAATTAAGAACGATACTCTGACTTATGACAAATATTATATGGTCAATTATATAGAATGAGCTGAAATTAGGTTTGGTTTTATTTACATACAATTAATTCACTAGTATCACTACATACCTATAGTATAAAACAAAGTCACTTTTTTGCCACTTTGTCTCCTTGTGCGCTTAAATCTTTAAAAATACGCAACGTTTTTGATGTGGTTTTTAATGGATATAGTGTTTCAAGTGCAAGGTTTATATGTATCCTAACTAACATCCATTAAATAGTGGTATTTACCAAAATTCTTGCATACGTGAAGGGTGGTCAATTCATCATCGACGTCGCAGAAGACACATCTTCATAAAATTCCCTTTGACACCTCTTACTATGCTTATTAAATTAAATTACACCTAAAGTGACGCTCTTACGATGAAGGAAATCATCTTGAGGAACCTGCGCACGTCTGCTTAGAGATTCAAAGGTTGTGCGTGATGTTGGTCAATCCACACTAGGCCTACGTGGACGACTAAGGCACACGGTGGGGGTATAATGAGCTGATGATAAGTATAGTCTTAGCTGTGCATACCAAAGTATTTTTTGTACGTATTGATTTAATGTAACAAAGATTATTATATTATTCATTTAATGTGTCATAAATGAATATCATCATCATCAGCCCATAATGTCACGCGGCAGGCCTTCTCACACAGCATGACAATGGGGAGGTAGGACCGTTAACCCACCACTCCAACCAATCTGTACGGAGGCGCAAATTTGATGGTGTTTACAACTACCATCCTCAGATAGTAGCCGGGACCAACGGCTTAGCGTGCCTCCCGAAGCACGGAGGGATTTGAGAAAATATTTTCGATTCCATTCGATGACGATTTTTTTGTGATAAAAAATCATAGTCTGAAACTGCTCAGCTATTTCAGTATTTATAAAATATTTGTACATTAAATCATTGTTTAAAAAAGGCTGTACTGTTATGTTTTCTTGTGTGCTTTTTTCTCAACATTCAAAAACATTGAAGCAAGTTTTTCAAGTATAAAGCTATTTAAAATGTTTTTTATTGTACATTATGTATTTAGTTTCACGTTCGTAAGAGCTTTTTATTGTATTTTGTGTATTTAGTTTCACGTTCTTAAGAGCTTTTTGTAAGCTTAATTTAAATAAATGGATTTAGACTTTGACTTTTGATTTTGTTGACCGAGCATTGCTATAGTTGCTTGACTTGTGTGATTGTCAACAGAACGCACAAACCGTTATGACATCGAGATCTCGTAATAAAATAAATACAAAATACATAAATAAAAAAGATAAATGAGTAAAACGACGTATTATACTAAGTATATTATTAAACGTCAGAAGACATAAAATTGACTTAGTAACATCACTATGTCTGTTTGAGCAAAAGTACTAATGTATTATGCATAGTGTTTATCTACTCACATTCCTCTCGATTTGATTTGATTGTGATTGAATTGAAATACTTATGAATTGAATCGATATAGAGTTGTCGTCATCAAGGTATGTTATCCACACATATTTAAAAAAACGATATTAGCGATACGCGCGAATAAATCCCACTCAAACAGCTGGCTTTAATCAACTATCTAAAAAATTCGCTCGCATTTTAAGCAAGAATTAACGTTTTAATTTTATTAAAATATTACTTATGTCTGCATAAAAGCTTTTAAGCTCGTACTTAATTTGAAATAAGATATTTTACTAGTACAATGAAATCAAAATAAATAACGCAAGATGTTTTTAAAATATTAGCTTTTTCCACTTAGCTCAGATTGCGATAATTATCGTTGCCTAATTGTTTGGGTTTAAATCCATGATTTGTTTCGGTTGTTGAGAGTATTTTATTTACCCAGTCTATCTTAAAAGGTCAAGAACACTATTTATGATACATTCGTTTTTTAGTCTCAATAAGTGTTTTATCAATACACAGCTAGTGTATCAGCAGTATTGATTTTTTAAAAAACAATATTTCTGATATACTTATCTGATTAATTAATCTATGTAATTGTGTTCCTAGTTTCAGATTACAAAATAAAGTTACTGGTAGAAAAGAACAACTGTTTAAAACTTTTGCTCACACCATTCGTTGATACTAGGAATTCCACGTTGATTAAACTTTATTTTCTTTTTAGATGCTCGGTTCGAGTTTTTCACTGCAGCACCAGCTATTTTAGTTAATATTAACTGTTTTTGAAACAACTATTCAAAAGTTCAAATTGCGATGTAAAAGAGTAAAACCAATAAAGAATAACAAAGTACATAGTTCACTAAATAACACAATAAAATTTATCATTGTTTTATAAAGAAAACTATGGTACAGCCTGGATTCCATACATTTAACTTTTGAAACAAACTCATTTAACTAACCATCGAAATGCAAACAGCATTAGGAAACGCCCAACTAAACTCTAGACACATATGGGTAAGTTCTTAGTTTAACATTAGATGATTATGACGTTTGCATTGCATTAGCTTGCAGTTTTCAAGTGCAAAAGCTTTCAGTCTTGAACTACCTTTATGGAACACAGCAGAGCTTACGAATAGTTTATATTTACTAAAACAAAGGTACATAGCCATTGCTTTTATAAATGTACCTTTGTTTCATTTAAGTACAATTGATAAATAATAGACTCAAACATTATGGGATACAAATTTTGATAAAAGGTTTGTAGGACATGACATTAAAATAATGAATGAAACCAGATAATTCTTTCTTTATTTATATACTTTTGGAAATCCATAAACGGGATCCCTTCAAATAACTCATTAATGAGGCCGTATTTAACTAGCGTGTAGACTTCATTTCCTGAAATAATATTTTATTATGTTTTCTATCTCAGAAAACGAAGTGAAGCCATTAAAAAAAATCAAGTTTATTTGTCAAATGCAAAATGACGAAGAGTTTCATAAAAGGGATTACATTTCAAGTAATTAGGGACTAAATTAAGTAACGATAAATAAATCAATTTCTAAAAATTATTTGAAACATAAATAGTTGATAGTGTTATATTCGTATCTATCTGGATATTTATAGTTGATTTAAGTAAGTACTTATCAAGATTAATACGCATTATTTTTATTTGTTATTATTTGAACAAGTAATCACCAGTTCGTTAAACGATGGTTGCCATCCATGCCTCTGATAGATGCAGTTTTTTCCGATAGGCATTGTTAAGTAGATCTTATTTGTAGTATAAGGGAGCAAATCTAGAACTATTCGAGTAGAAACGACTTTTCGTTACACCGTATGTATCGTCCAAACAAGAGATTAAGGTTAAACACGTTCTACATCTATGCAAATGTGCCACGTGACTGTTATGTTACAAACGGTCTTAAGCCATTATTATAACGATAAGTCTATTTTGAGCTATCTGTTGTTTCTCGTGAGTAGGATAATCCTACCAGTGATATTAGATATTATATCCCTTTACTTATATAATAACACTTTCAGTTTGAGGGAATATACGGGGTCTCTGTATACATATTATTATGGGAACCAAGCATATTCATCTACGCGTCATACAACCTTTCGAATTGCGAATAAGACTCTACCCAAAATGCACTTGACCAGCGTAGCGGAAATCGGTCAAGTCTCCCATTGTTCAATCATTACACTGTACTGATAAGAGTACAATGTATGGCTGTAGTAGTAGTTTTGTAAATACTTAATATCGTATTAAGAAGGAGGTTGTGAAAACTTGTCTCTCTTGTTTAGCCTTTAGTCATTGAGACAATAATCTTCGGTAGGGTTGATCCTTTTATATTTTATCTTCCGTCTCTAAATACCTGATTAAAGCAAAAACTGCGAGTCTGTTAAACAAACCTTTAACATTTTAAGGTTTAAACTAAGAAGCTACATTAGAAGGTACAGTTTAAAGATGTTCTTTTTCATACGTAAATTCCAACTAACGTAAGCGTGGGCTTAGAAGTATAAATATTCAACAAGCTTGTCAGCCTGTCATCCTTACATATTCAACGTGTTTAATCACCTGGAAACTGACTGCCAACTCGTGTAGGCTAAATTCGCTGGTTTCTTGAAATAGGTTCGGTATTGAATAGTAACATTAACCTAATTCACTAGTTGATAGACTTAGTATTGAGTCGTTTAATGAGGTACACCGCAGTGCCACATATCGTCCTGTGAAATAGGAGTGTTCGCACTTTTGTGTTTCGGTATAAGGGCAATGTAGCTAATAAAACCACCGGGTATATGAGACCTATCATTTGTTGTCTCGGATGATGGGCGCAGTATGGCAATGGTGGAGAAAAATAACTGTTTACCAGTTGGTCTCAATCAATGCTGCTCTGTCATGGTCACGAGTATCACTTACGATCAGGTTAGCCACTTTACCGTACTGTACACTTTGTGACATAAAATAGTCAGTTTTTGATGTAATCATGACATAAAAGTATGAAAAGATAAATCTTTGTCTCTAAAAAGGCATTTTAACATGGTAAAGCCGTACGTACCTATGTGACATATATACTAATATTATAAATCTGAATGGTTTGTTTGTTTGAACGCGCTTACCTCAGGAACTACTGGCCCGATTTTAAAATTTCTTCCAGTGTTGGATTGCTCATTTATCGAAGAAGGCTATATATTATCACGCTACGAGCAATAGAAACGGAGCAGCATATTACGTTTCGAAATCGGGGGATTTTTTCATACTTGGAGCTTCCCTGCGTAAACAGTTAAAGTTTAGCAAAAGTCATGTATGAAAGTATTGTAAACTGTCGCATTCCGATATGGAGGGTGCAGGTTCAAATCCCGCCAAGTACCAATATGTTTTTGAATTTTCTAAATCATACGGACGTTTATCCGACGCCATTACGCTGGAGGAAAACGTCGTTGTGTGTGAAGTCGTCCAATCCGCACTGGACCCGCGTGGCATCTAAGGCCTATTCACCCGTGACGGGTAAGTTCGTGCCCTTCGGTCGGGGTGTCTAATGAGCTGATCATGAAGTGGGTGTAACTGTGTATTGATTATACATTGGTTCAGTATCGTAAATAAAAAGGGGACTTACATAATCACTTATACTCATGTATAGAGGTACTTATTGGTCAAACGATAGTCCATGTAAGCAGGCCACTATCAGTTCGTTCACCATTTGGTATGACGTAGTACGCCTTAAATGAGAGAAATGCTTAAAATTTTCATAAAACTTCCTCAGAATTATTTCCAGACCCGTTGCAAGAAAGTTGATTTCGAATTCTATTTCGCAAATTATTTCCTACTGCTATGTCAATGTTGTCAAAAGGTTTTTTTCTGAAAAATACCATAATAAGTTCTGCGGGAAGAAGGTGAGGTAAAGTACGGCAAGCTCACCTATATCTCTTTCAATAAGAGTTCTGCTTGTGTTTTAGCTATGTTCGGGGTTAAAGGGTGAGACATGCAATTAAATTACCACATATTATAACTTAACATCTCTACGTCATAAGTTAGTCATAAGTGTTAACTATATGCGTTCATAATTCATTGCTAATTTATATAAAAAAAATACAAATAACCAAAAAAAACTGCTACCAAAAACAAAAAACATCAAAGAAATTGTCACATTGATGTAAATGACCAGTTAGAAATACTTTGATAATTTCGTAAGCAATAATATTAGAACCTTCTTTGTCTTATTCAATTTTGTTTCAAACAAAAACAATTAAGTAATAAACGATCCTTACCATCACTTTAACATCAAAGGTTTCAGTATATATAAGCAATGCTTATTTAAATAGAAATTAAGGCGACCGTACTTTGACTTGGAACCTACGTATTTAAAAGCACCTGAGTCCTATAGAACTGAGAAAATACCCTGTCACCTTTTTGTTTATACCAAAACAACTGAACTAAGATTACAAAATATATTCTTAAAGTTCAGCTGCCTACAAAAAAGTCACTCGCAGATTAGTTGGTTGTAGCTCCAAATTTCGCATTACCTTGGCGCACACTTTTCTTTTCACTTTGATAGAAGATTACAGGACAAACCATATTCTGATAGATATAGATTTAAAGATAATTGCATGATATAACAGACAGTTTCATACTTTCTCTGGTCTTAGTAAAAAACATGTCAGGCGCGATACGATTCCCGTGTAGTACAAACATTAGTATACAAGTACATATTGTCTGTTTGTATGTGTCTGGGTATTTTCTTGATATGAGAAGTATAAAAGTGAAAACATTTTTTGTTCACTTATTTATTTAAATATTATTATTGTATACATATTACTTGGCTTCCAATATTATAAGACATGGCGCTTACGAGGTTTGGGAACGTCTTGGGATAATTTTATATTTCACTAGGTAGAACTACCGCAGTGCTAGATATCGTCCCGCAAAACAGAGTGTTATGCACTTCTGAGTTTCGGGATGTGCTCACTGTAAATAATAAAATTACCGACTATAAGAGATCATCTTAAGGATTCATTCTTCCGAGGCCATATATTATTATGTAAGTACATAAGCAAATATCATTCCTGAGGTAAAGAAGCTACTGTCCTCCATAAAAATCTGTGATTTGAATATGAAATCGCAGTGCAGTTACTTTCTCATGTATTGAACATTAGTGTTGACACTTTTCCTTAATACACATGTATTAGGGAAAATAAGAATCAACTAAAAGGTCTAACTTTGAGAATGAAGTTTCTCGTCTTATTTCATTGGGTGGTCAGAGTTCGAGAGATATTTTCGTTCAAAATACCTTGGTGTCTTAATATGAAAACCATCCAGTGTCTGTTTCCGGCTATGAGTTACGGAAGCGAAATGTAGTCGTCAATTAAGTGGCAGTGGACAGGTCACAAAGTTGGTGCGTAGAGCTAATAATCAGCGTGGGCGATATTCGTGCGGTGACAGCGGTGCAGAAAGAAAAAAGTAAGCTGGCTTCTAAGCAGGTAAAGCGATGACTTGGGTAAGTTTACTAAAATTTAGCATTATATTGTAGTCATTGGTTACCGGTTAGCTAGTGAAATTACCGATATTATTATCTCTCTAAAACTTTTTTATTATTATACAACTATATTGTGGTAGAGTAAATTATATTTCTCAATAAGATAAGAAGTACTTCTTTTGTGGAAGTCTCACATCTTGTCTAGGCTAGAAATTGGACTTTCACAATTCAATTTACAATAGACGCGATTTTATGTACCTAATTTATCTAAATAGATTTTATTTATTTTAAATTGTTTGTTTTTAATATGTGTATATTTTTAAAGAAATTTCGAGAAAAAATTTCATTCGAACACGTTGACATCACTGTGTTGTGGTGTTTTTTATTATTCAAGTTTATTTTTCATATAAACGGAACAAAGCCTTTTGTTGCACGTTTTTATGAAAATAACACACATTAAAAAAATGTTAGATCTTCCTGAAAACGAGTTACGGTACTGATAAGTTCTCTAAAACTCTTGCTATTTTATGCCTTTTCGCAATAGCCTAAACGTGCTGCCACTTTATGAAAACAAAAATCCCAATCCAGCACTTTTGTAGAGAATATGCCACAGAAAATACAAAAACACGCTGAATTTGTGTAGTGTTGTGCAATGGAGGAGATTGGAAAACAAAGGACTACCGATGATTCGACGCTCTCTGCGTTGTATGCGGTCAAGAGGAAGGAGATTTTGCGACGTTTCAGCCCCGAGATGAAAGCTGTGCCGTGTTTCGTCGCACCTGTCAATTGAAGTGGTATAGGCGCCTATAGGTACACTCTGGCAACGCTTTGTCCTGCACGTTATGCAGATTTGGGCTTGTATTTGTCTCTTAGTTTCGTAAGTAAAAGTATCGTTAGACAATGTCATTTTTGGCCAACTTCGTAGCAAGCGTAATGTGCAACATCCTATGTTTTCATGCACTGATTCCTTAAAGATTTTTGTACGTAGTTTGTCTAAGATCGGTTGGTTGATCACTTATTACAGTTTTCTTCCTTTTTTGTGTCGCTACCCTGTTTTTTTGCGATCCAGATTCCTCCATTCATTGATGAGCAATAGGGGGATGTGTTACATTACGATCAATATCGCATGCTGATACTGATGGTTAATTAAGGCAGATTGTCAATCGTGAGTGTAGAGTGCAGAGTGTGTCAATCTACTACGTCTTTCATGAAGAGAGCCATGAAAGCGATTTTTGATCATTGCTGAACATTTTGAAGTTGACATTAATTCTTTCTTCAAGAGGTCTAGAATTGAAATGAATGAAAAATCAATAGTGTTGTAAAAAATATTCACAGGTAGTTTTTGTACCAGTGCTTTACTTTAATCGATAATTTCGACAGTTTTACTTATTACATTAATTCATTGTTACATTCAGCTATGCGGACAGGCTCGTGCTCCTCGGTGGGGACGTACAATGAGCTGATGATGATGATAATGAAGTATTTATATTTACCGGAGATATTTTGAGGAATAGCTAATATGTGGGAAAATTCAAAAATAAAATGTATGACTTTATGTTTGAGATTTAATCTATAGTCTAGTCTTTCTAGAGTTTTCTAGAAAGTCAACTACTGAAGCGTTCACATAAGAACTTCGCGTTGGGGATTTTTAATTTGATATTTGATTAATAAAAACAACTTGGGAATTTCAACCAAGCGACAAAATCATTCCGCCGAAAATGTTATCGTGCCATTTTAGCGCATAATTGATGCGGGTGCCCTCTGGTTGGCAAACGATGCGGGACCCACAGTTGCGGGATCCCAATTTATGAGTTTCTAATCCCTAACATTTGACTTTGTGGAATATAATTACAGACTGAATTAGTGGTATTATGCTAGTAGGTTCACTACCATCATACCAACAGATTCAATTTGAAGAAACTAAAGCTTTTTATTTCATATCATGACTTTGAGCAATGTTTCTTTTCAGTGCCATCCTACTCAGCTCAGCAATGTTTACTGACTACGGGTTTGGTTTACAGGCTTAAAGTCATTCAACAGAAAATGGTGCGACTTAGTTTGTATTATCTTTCACAGATCAACTCAGAAATAATATTATTCGCGAGAAGAAAACTATTGTAACCGACAAAGCTCGCCGGATCAGCAAATTGAATTGGCAGTGCAATGCCATGGTTTCTATGACGTGGGACTTATGACTGTTGCAAAAAAAATGTTCTGGAGTTGAGACATAACACGAACATGAACTGAAAAAAAATTGGTGCTGCATAGGGGCCATCTCAAACAGCAGTTTAATACGATAGGTTGTATAACAGAGAGCAGGTAACAGGTAGCTACTGTTTCGTACAAAACAGACTTTTTTTGTTTTTAGCCCATTAGGTTTAATTAAGTTATGCATTGAACCTCGAGTCGAGTGTTCTTCATAATTATAATTCACAGATATTTTAATTATCTTTACAAAATTTTAAAATATTACTCTTTTCATAAATTTGGCGTTCGTAATAATGTTTGTTAGTTTAGAACTATAAATAATTTAATAAAGCCATATCAACAAAAAGTAATTCAATTAGACCGTAAACAACCTTCACAGAAAAGCAATATTTTACAAGTTTACGTACAAAGAAGTAGTTCCAAAGCTTGCTTACTCAGCCCCAGTCCGCCAGTCGTCGTGAAACTTTTGCGTAAACAATATCCGACAATTAATTAAAGTTTACAAGGATCGATGTCTCCGATACAATGGAGAAAGGCATTGTCACTTCGTTCAATAGGGGACAGGCTTGATAATTTCGATGCCTAACAACTCGGTGCTAAGTTTCGTCTTTCATTTATAACTTCCCAGTAATTTTATTATCAATATTTGGGTAATACCGTCAATTTACAATAGATTACTCGTTAGTTCAGTAACAAAGTTAAATGGTATTAAATAATAAATAAATAAAGTAACAAATGTTTCTCGTAATTAGTTACCAACCAAAAGTATCTATGTTTACGGGATGAGGTTCCAATTCTTTTTAAGATATAAGTTATCATATGTGATTAAATGCTATTAAAGAAATTTAATATAAATTAGTTTGCGACAAATAATTATAATTCACAAATAAATATTTTTATGATATTGTCGAGAGATCTGCTTTATTAGAAGTACGTAATACCAGTGACTTAGTTATTAACATTGTTACTTATGATGATCCTATAGCGATCAGGGACGCCATATTTCCAGCACGTTTTCACTTATTTTTTTTAGAAATGATACTAACTTTTTCATAAATAAAAATGTAAAAGAGAACAGACAGCCTATATGAAAGCTAATATTACTTATTGACTTGTAATGATCTATTAAACCAATAATACGAGTTTAACAACTCATTATTGTATTTCGTAAAGTCTCTACGTATACGTATGACGGAGTGGCATTGATGGAGACCAAAACTAATAGATAGTTATTATTCTCCACCAATGCGCACTGCACCCGTCACCCGAGACAACCGATGTTAGGTCTTTTATACCTGGTAATATACTAGCAATAAATGTATTTGAAACAGTAAATATTACTGCAGAGGATAACGGAGAGGACTATGCTTGGGGTTTCTATTTGATCAAATCAGAAATGAGGATACACGTAATTTTCGTATAATTACTAAAGTCGCTGACTATATTGGTGATACTTGTATTCACTCGCGTAACACGCCGAAGTGGCAATGGGTAGGACACAATGGTACGAAGAACCGACGGTCGTTGGAGCTGAAGGGTTTTGAACGGAGACCACTTACTGGCCTCGTAATAGTAATAGCTTCAAACCGCTGTGAGTGAAAGTTATTACGGGTGGCCTAACTTCTGCTGTGGACATCATGACTGATGTAATGATGAAATTATATTTGTAAGGTAAAAAAATGTCACAATGACTGATCTAAAAGTTTAACTACGTAATCATTTTGTTGTTAGATGCAAAAAGCCGGCACTCATATTTCATTCTCATACTTACATGTTTTTAGTTTGGTAATTCGATTTCACGAACTCTTTGTTGTTTCTTTACTTTTGTTAAGTGCAATAAAAGTGACCCGACGTCGTGATTAAGCACTGCTTACTCATTAAGTTCGCTAACTGCTTGTAATGCAGCATTGCTAAGCTGCTTTTAATCGCTTGTCAAAAACATTAATCTACCGAAACACAGTGCAATAATTTGCTAGGAACATCTTGGATAAATCAACAGTTACCGATGCGCAGCGCCCAGCGCCGAACAAAAACTTTAATGAGTTTCGCCTCTCTTGTTATCTTAAGCTGGGTTCAACAAAGTTTTACGTTGTTCTGTTTATTGAACGTTGCACAGTTCACCACAACTCAATATGAATTATGTTTAAGTTTAAATTAACGGTCAGATTAAACTTTAGTCAATTTTGAGTTTGGACAAAGCATAGTAAGAACATTGTTAATTTATCGTTAACGTAACCTGAGATGAAACCTTCCTTCAAAATGAGGTTTCTAATAACATAACTTATCTTTGCCAATTAAGTTACTTGAGTTTACTGTACCTACTTAAAAACAATACTTACATTAATGGAATTGAATCAAATGTTATTAATTTTTGAAATAAAGACATTTGAAAAAAAGGTAACGCATAGTACTTATTACTAGGTATTTGTCATATTTCCGGTGTAGAAGCGTATCTTATGACTTGCAAATCATAAGATGTTTCTTATTTTTATTTCGAAGTAGAATTTTAGATCAAATTTCAATACTGATAAGTGATGTACGAAATGTAGTTATTGATACTTAACTCCGTAAAAACGACTACGAGTTCATAATTTGACCAGAAATTCAATATTTTTTTTGGAACCCCAATATATTATATAAGATTTTTGTGAAAATCTCTATCTTCTATCGCGCTGGATGGAATAGACGCTCTCTTTGATTGTTTTAATTTTCCAAATTAAAAAGTATTGTCTGAAATAAAAGTAGCCCACCTTTTTTCTTATCACTTCAGCTAACTGCCAAAAAATACCCATCCAAATCCATCCAGCCTATTCAGATATTACCCGGATCAGACAGAGAGACAGACAAAAATTTTAAAAGTTGTTATTTTGGCATATGTACCGTATATACCCATATTCATAAGTTTTTTCAATATTAGAAACAGATACTCCTATTTTTTATGTTTTCCAATGCATCATGACTCAGCTGTTGCAAAAGTCCATGGGCGGCGGCATCACTTTCCATCAGGTGAACCGCATGCTCGTTTGCTTCCCTATTTTATAAAAAAAACTAAAGACATAGATGTAATAGATGAATTGTATCCTTGACAGGATTTAACTAGGCAACCCATTAATTCATAAAAACACATTTAGTTCGGTTACTAGATCGGTGAAGATCGTTCTATATACGGATCCTACTAAACCAATATAAGAAGGCGAAAGCGACATGTATGTTTTTTGGTAAATGGTTCAACAAATAGTATAATTATAAAATACAAAACTCGAACACTGTAGTATCTGTCATCATTGCATTTATCAATTTATTATCCAAAGTTTTTTTGACGTTAATAAATAATAATAATTATTGAAACCATCATCATCATCATCAGCTCATTAAACGTCCCACCGAGGGAACGAGCCTACCCGTAAAGGTGATTAGGCCTTAGTCGTCCACGCGGGTCCAGTGCGGATTGGACGACTTCACACAACCTTTGAATCTCTTCGCAGGCGTGCATGAAGGTTTCAAACCATCATGTCATCGATATTGTCATGTCATCCTAAGTTTTTCAAATTGTGTAGGTAAGAAAAAGTCCATTGCCATGGTATAACTTTGTCTGCATCTGTCTATCGGGATTTAGCAGCTGTTTACGACACCTCATTAAATTAGATCTCTGTTATAAAACTTTTATTTGTAAAGGAATTGCAAATAAATTTAAACTATACTCAACAGGTCAGAGTAAAATTTCCTTCACTATATCAAATATTTAAGCTTCATTGTCCACGGGCCACTTATTTTTTTTTTAAAGTATGTACAGTAGTATCATTGCCCCTGAAATAAAATTTAAAATATTATTATCCATAACACGATTCGCTTTGTTATTTTCTAACTATGAAATTAGTATTTTTGTACAGTTTTGTAAAACAATTATTGTTTATTTTTAAATTAACTTTTAATTTTTTACTTCAGTTCCTGATATATTTTCACTAATTAAGACAGGTATTATAAACTTCCTAGTTTATGATAACTTTATATTAGCCGTACTTCCCAAACGCAAAAGTTAAGATTCTCAAAACTTTAACACCCATACTTTAAATCACTGCAATCACGTGAATTTCCCTTGTTCAGAACTAAACAGCCAGTAGTTTATACATTTAGAACACAGTGCTACGTTCCAAAGTCTCTTTCCGGGCGTCATTCAAAATACTGCACAATTAAACTGGGACAAAGTTGGCAGAGGTAGGTCACGTCGGCTAATCTATGAACGCAAATACTAGTGCTAGCCGGCTCGTGTTTCGGAGTCAGATAATATTGTATTTATTTTATTGAATTTATTACATTCGGCTACAACTGCGATGCTTTCCTAAAGAAAACATAGTTTACGCTACAAACTATGCTTTGTTATTGTAGTACTTGAAACGAATTTTTTGCCCTAAAATTCTAGGATTTGAACATTAAAGTATTCGAATTCTGAGACGTTAATGTTCCCAGTGTGTGTTAGCAGGTGTATTTTATACATAGAATATAATTCGATTTTCAAAATGATGTAATTTAATAATCTGTCAAGTATAATAGCAAGTTGCTCTCTTCTCCATTGGTTATTTTCGCGTGACATTTGGATAT
>PQWD01007232.1:20821-41391 GCA_019425675.1 Leucinodes orbonalis | reverse complement strand
TGTGTGATGCGTTGTTTGTTCTCCATGTCAGTTAGCCTCTGTTTTTTATGTTGTGGTAGACTTCGTGCGCTGTACCGGCCGCTCCTAGAACACCTAGTCCGGTTTTCTGTGGAAAAGTAAACATGCTTTACTCAAAATCAAGAAGAAGTTATAACACTTACAGCAACAAGCTTGCAAAATATAAAAAGTTATAAATTTTTGAGAGCCTTGTTAGTAACTACTTATATTTTCACGAGATAAGTCGTGTTATTAAGGCTTAAAATGGAAAAGTTGTAATACTTAAAAAGTTAAGTTAAATTAGGTTTTTCAGTTTTTCAGTACATGAGCAATAGTTAACTCTTTGAACGCCGGGAATCCAGACCAAAAGAAAATGTAATGTGCCTGGCGCCTTAAGGCATTGCCATCAAAAGATTAAGCTTGCCACTATACTTGCTATGACGACCACGAACAGTTTGCCAAGAGTGTAACGACAAAGAAGAATATTGACTTATTAAAATAACCTACTGCACTAGTTAAATGTGTAATATTTACTTTTGTGATTTGTTTCTTTCTAAATACTAACCACAGCTTTGCCGATCTGCTTGACGGGCACCTTGGGCTCCGGAGCGGCGTGACTGCCCGCGAGCAGCGCCAGCACCGCCACCACCAAACCAAAGATACCGAAGAACTTCATGGCTGAGTAGTGATCGAGACTGTTTGACGGCTTCGAGACGAATGGCTCGGTATACCCAGACGGCCGTATTTAAATGATAATTTTCGAACAGTTTTCCTCTATCCAACTTTGTGATGGGTATTTCACTGCGTACAGTCAGAAGCCAGACCTCATGAGTAAGATTAAATAACCCGCACTTTATTTCACCAGAAATTGTGGATGGCTATATCGGTTTGAATGGTTGGTAGTCTTAGCGACTACCAAAGGTCCAGCGTGGTGAGTTACGACCAGTGTTACCGCTCGATTGAAATAAATGAAATCATTTATTTGTTAGACATAGGTGGTCAAATAGATAAACAGATGTTTAGTCATAGTTTTAGCATGTATCACTATGTCTTGCCTTTAGTAGGCGTACAAATTTTACATGTCAAAGTAATAATATGTTTTAAGTATACATTATTTAATTAGAACACAAATTTAAAAAGTAAAATATTAGTAATGTCAGGAAATAAAAAAATAAAAATAAAATAATAACAAATATTTAAAAAGTATGTCAAACATTATTATATTTCATAGTTTATTAATAAAAAAGTCCGTCAATGTATAGTAAGCTTTCCTTTTTAGTATACATAGTAAATGTTTACGGAACATGTTAGTATTCATCTTTTTTAATTTTGTTGGTAATTTATTATACATTTTAGGAGCCATACATAATATACTATTTCCTTTAAGGGCAGTTTTTGTAACAGGTGCATTTAGTTTGTTGCCGTGACGTTTACTCTTCTTAATCTGACCATCAGACAATGTAGAAAATAGGTGTAGATTTCTTTTTACAAACATAGAGATCTCATAAATGTAGAGAGATGTTACTGTCAATATTTGTAATTTGATAAAATGGGGTTGACAACTGTCTTCCAACTGTCTTCCGGTTTTAATGACATAACAGTAATAATACATTTTTTTTGTGCTCTAAAAACCATTAGTTTGTTAATGCTATTTCCCAGAATATAATACCATATCGCAATATATAAGCAACATATCCGTTGTAGGCGGTTAGAACATTGATGATTGAGTGTTGCGATTTTTTTCTACTTACACACATTTTGCGCAACATATCCCAGTCTTAATAATATGCTTTACGAGGTGTCAAATTGGCATTTAGAAAAGGTTCAATTATCCCAATTTCACCTTTAAACACAGGTTTTAAGTAAATTTGTAAATAAATGTAACAATATATTTAAATAATAATATTTTAACGAAAGTACTGTAGAATGAATTGGCCAAGTGCGAGTCGGACACGTCCGTGGATCGTTCCGCAGCACTCAGCAGCAAGTACAATAAAATAAAATGTTTATTTACTTAGGCACCTACAGCTTTATTATGAAAAAATAGTGGTTTATCGTTTATGACTAATAAAAGAAAACTACAGACCATAGATTGTTCAAATTAAATTTTGTTGTTAGATTTCATGGCATTTTACTTCAATGACGTGGACTATTGCCTTCCGATCGGGAGGGCGCAGTTTCAAATCCCGCCAAGTACCAATGTGATTTCGAATTTCCGACATTATGTGTACGTAAAAGGACGCTTTTACGGTGAAGAAAAACATTGTGAGGAAACCTGCGCATGCCTGCGAAGAGATTCAAAAGTTGTGCTAGAAGTCTTTCAAACTGCACTAAGCCCGCGTGGACCCCACATGTGTGGGTACAATGAAAAAAACTTTTTGAGTTTCAGTTCAATGTATGGGGAACCCCAAAATATTATTTTTTCATGTTTCTTGTCAAAACCTTATATCGGTTCATAGAATTCATATACTTACAAAGTTTGAATAGTGTAATGCTAATAGTTTCGGAGAAAAAAGGGTGTGACATATGGATGGACAGACAGACAGACATGACGAATCAATAAGGGTTCCGTTTTTTTGCGATGTGGCTACGGAGCCCTAAAAAGGTATGAGTATTAAACGCTCAATGCCAGCCTCGGATACCGTGGTTTTATAATGTTTGTCTAAGAAGACAATATTTACTATATAGTAGACTCGGTTCTGAGTCGTCTAGGTAGGTACCACCGCAGTGCCAAATATCTTCCCGTCAATTATAAGTGTTTTGTACTTCTGTGTGTGGAGATCCTCATCTCACTGTAGCTAGTAAAATTACCCACAATAAGAGGCCTGACATCTGGCCCGGGTGACGGGCGCAATGCGACGTTGATGGAGAATAATTAATGACTATCGATTGTTGGTCTCATTCAATGTCGCTTTTCACTTACCATCTCATGAGCGTCCTGACCGTCCTGCACACTTCGTGAACCTATGTTGTTGTTATCCTTATTTTGCGATCTGGACATTATATCCCGGCAATAAGTTAAGTTCGGTTCTATGACGAAGGTAAATTCTCTGTGGCACAATCGATGACGTGCAGCATATCCCTGTCGCATGTATAAAATTTACGTTATTTTCTAAAATGTTTTGTTTGGTTTGTTTTTATATAAACACTATTCATATTTTGTTACAGAATTTATTAAGTTATAACAAGAAGATTCACATTATTAACATACGCTCTTATTATTTTAGTATTTAATTTTGAACTAATGGACAACAGTTATACGGTCTACCTTAACTTGTTTGTATTTTGTTTAATTCTTATTTATTCTTCAGACTATCTTATCGCATGAAAAGGACGTAATTTGTGTCAGATAGATGAAAATCGAGTTATTTTTCTATTCAAGAGAAAACTGATGAGCTCATTTCATCTATCATAATGAGATCAAAAGGTAGTCTTAAACAAGAAACAATCGATTTGATTACGTCTCTGACAGTTCTAATATTCATGTGAAAGTCATTAGAGTCACGTCACATTTGGTTTCGCTCCTTTTAATCGTCTACCTAGGATCAAACATCAAAATCGTCTAATGTAGCCAGCAAAATTCATTCTGATTCTGTTGTCACATATTTAGTAATAGATTTATAGTCATTATTTACGATCTAAAATATTTCGTCAACTAAGGGATATTCTTCCTTAATGACTTGATTAAATAAGTATTTTCGAACAGTTATTGAACCCGTCGCCTAGTTTGCTATAAATTAGGCATCACGCATTTCACGCAATTAGAGTTAGTAGGAAACTTATGTTTTTATTTACGACCCCTTAAATCTGCGCTCCGACTCAACAATTTACATCAATTAGGTATGGTTATTACCTGTTTGGTTAGTTATCAGAAGCTGCGGTTAGGAAACCCGCGTAAATGATGAATTTATGTGACACATTCAATAATTTGGTGTAATGGTTGAAAAATCGGCTAATACACCAAGGGTTGATGCCCGAGCAGTACAAACATTTGTGTACATGTTTGTTGGTACTGGTCTGGATGTTTTCTATGTATAATTTGTATGTATTTACAAAAAAAGTTAATATGTATGTTTATCAGTTGTTTAGTACCCTTAATACAAGGTTCACGCTTAATTTGAAGCTAAATGGCGCTGTGTGAATGTCAGCGGATTTTATTTATTTTTATTTGATTCTTTAAAAATCTTAAGTACCCTTTTCATTTAAGTAATAGAAATTATTTATATATCTCTACTCGCATGAAACATACGTAGAAATTATGGCACGTACAAATCTGTAGTCTTTATTATCTATTCGTCTCGTTACTTGTTCTGTATGATGTATCTTCTGCTTGTGAGGGTAGCTTAAGTCCTAAATGATGTAGACCAAGGGATATTTAAAGACAAGAATACAATAAAAACAATTTATTTGGCGTCGAATTAGTCTAGTATATTATAAAATGGTAAACCATATTTGAAAAAGCATTGATTTGTGAGGATCCATTTAACCCCTGTTCTTGATGTGACTGTAAACTTCGTGCGCAGTGCCGGCCGCCCCAAGGACTCCAAGCCCCGTTTTCTATAAACAAAAATGTGTGAATGTTACTCTTGGCACCGATACAACACTATACATAACTGGTTGGATACATTGGTATGTGCTTTTTATAGCGATCCCAATCTCTTCACATCTTAGGGGACCAGTTTTTTATCCATATGGATACTAGCAGTTACCATTTACCATTACACCGTTTACTTATTGCAAATAAAAACATATTGTAATGACAGTTTCATGCCGCAAGTTATCAAATATTCTGTAATTGTTTATTTAATTACGAATATCAAAACAACGTTTATGTTTAACTTGGTAGGCCTAGTAATCTAGAGTCAATAAAAAAAATGTTTTCATAAAGTTGTACTTGCGGTTCTAGAACAAGGCTTAGCCTGTATCAAAAAGCATTAAAATATAATAAACGATTATAGTAAGATATACTGTGCGCACACACTTCATCATCATCTGCCTTATCCTGTCCATTGCTGAACGTAGGCCTCTCTAATAGCACGCTACATAGATCTGTCCCTCGTTTTCGTTGCTAATTGCTACCGCCCGTTTTACAGATGTCATCACTCCATATTGCCCACGCTACGCTTTTCAAGAGGATTCTCCACTCCAGAACGCTCACCCCAACGGTTATTGGTTTGCGATCATTAAATCAAGTACAAAAAGTAGGTTAGACTTTCAAAGAGTAAGTACTACTTACAACAGCTTTCCCGATCTGCTTGACGGGCACCTTGGGCTCCGGAGCGGCGTGACTGCCCGCGAGCAGCGCCAGCACCGCCACCACCAAACCAAAGATACCGAAGAACTTCATGGCTGAGGAGTGTTCGAGACTGGTTGATGGCTTCGAGACGAGTGACTCCTTATTCCCACACGGGAGTATTTAAATGTTGCTTTTCGATTTTCCTCTTTGTAATTCTGTGATGGGTTTTTTACTACGCATTTCAATAAAGAGCCTGAACTCAGAATACGATTAAAAAAACCCAAAGTTCTTAGTCCTGCAAGTACATACATATTTTTTGACTTCGTCAGGTTTAGTTCAACATTATAATCGTAGAGCCAAATCATATTTGATTTAGTTTGAAATGATTTTTTTAAGTGTATGACAATAAGTCCTGGCTCACATGCCATACCTATAAAAACCAATAAAATTAATTTTATCATTGCGAAGAAATAAACTCACAGACACCAAATGACAGTAAGTTGAAAATTCCCTTGTAATTAAAAAAAGAGCCATTGAACCAAATAGGCTAGTATTTATATTAGATATATAATAAGTTCGTCTCATTTATTTTGAACCTATTATATTTTAATGACTTTATTAAGTTGTTGTGGCTGATGTTGTTGTTTTTAGATTATTTCGATTATTATGCTAATTAGTTAATGATACAAGGGAAACCATTAATGGTTAATTTTTTAAAATAAAATAGTAGCCACAACGATGGCTTTACCTGCTTTAATTCCCTCGAAGCACGAAATCATATGATTTAGCCTTAAATTTCCTAAACAAACTGGCAAAAACGCATTAAACTTTCCCACAGAAGGGCACGAGCCTACCCGTATAGGGTGTATAGGCCTTAGTCGTCCACGCGAGCCCAGTTTGGATTGGCCGACTCCACGTACAACTTGAATCTCTTCGCAAGCAAGCGCAGGTTACCTCACGATGTTTTCCTTCACCGTAAGAGCGTTGGATAATTTTTAATTTCGGAAATTCTTAAATACATTGGTACATGGCCGGATTTAAACCTGCGGCCTCCCGATCAGAAGGCAACCGTCCACCGCATTGAGCCACCGACGCTCTTAGTCAGTACGAATTCAAATAAAAACAGCCCATTGCGTGCAAACTTGTGGTACATGGGATCAAAGCAATGTAGTGTAGGAGTGTATTTTATCGGAAGCAGAAACAATTACGAACCAAAGCTTTGTGGCGGTTCGTGTAAATGTAACCTTATCGTTTTTTTACGGGATTCTTTTGCAGTCTACGAGTACTGCAAAATAAGGATTTGTCAAAATAAATAAGGTCGAGGAGTCCAAGCGTCGGTGACTCAGTGGAGTGGATCATTGACTCCATCTTTAAGTGCAGGTTCAAATCCGTCACATACCAATGACATCACGAATTTTCGAACTTATGTACTGATTCAGTAAATTGATCAAGGACTAGAGTAATTCAATATTTTTTTTATACATTTACGAATATAAAAATAAAAATGTTATTTTTTACACTGTATAGTCCACATTGCATGCCGTGGCAACCTATAAGAATGGTGACATTTAGCTTAAAGTTTATATTTTTCACTAGTTTCTTGTTGCTTGTACCAGTGTTAATATTGTTGGTTGTTAAACAAATAAAAAAATATGTGTACATTTACCCGACGCTCTGCGGTGAAGAAAAACGTTGTGAACCTGCACGCCTGTAGAGGAATTCCTAGGTTGTGCATGAAGTTATCCAATCCGCACGCTCGCGTGGACGATTAAGAAACACCCTTTACAGGTAGGCTCGTGCCCCTTGGTGGGGTCTTAGAATGAGCTGATGATGAAGGATCTACTTGTAATTGGCGAAATTTGTATAACACTTTTTCATTTTACAGATAGGGAAACGAACTGTCACATGGGACCTAATTCTGCTAATTTTAAAATACGCCAACTCTAGTTTTATTGTATCTCGAATATAGTAAATTTTTGTGTGATTGGTATTGTATTATTATAAAATAATACCATTATTGTTTCTCAATTACTTTTCTAGATCTAATTATCGTGTCTCAATTGTTTGTAGAAATTCTTAATTGGTATTCTACCCATAGATTAAGAATTAGCGCGCTACGCCTACATATATTTTAAATCTATGATTTTACCATTCATTTGACGTTCGTTTGACAGTTGAGATAATCATTAACGGTTGACATAATTATAAAAATTGGGATTTGGGACACAATAAAGAGGCATTAAAAAATAGTAGAATTAGGTCCTATGTTAAACGACAATTCGTTTCCCTATCTGTAAAATGTTTATACTAACTATAAAGGGTATGTAGACCTTAATCGTCCACTCGAGCCCATTGCGGAAAATTCGACGTATACGTGTTAAGTAACACCGCGATGTAACTCCTATTTCCTAAGTTTTTTATTTTTTATGTCATAAGTGAACAGGACGGTCCGTTCGCTCACCTGGTGGTAATTGATACGCCTGACCATGACATCTTCCGTCAACACTGCCCTGCACCCGTCACCCGAGACTACAGATGCTAGGTCTCAAGTCCTAATAACCGTTAGAAAGGGAGAGCGAATAGGAATTACGGGGGAGAAGGGGTTTTTGATCCAGTAACCTCAATGGGCGAAACATAACGCGAAGCTTTTTTTCGCCTTGGTTGTCAAGCATACTTGCCGAATAATGGTTCGCCCATACTTATAATTACGAGCTGATAAAATCATATGTTAATTTTTTTAATTATATAGGTGGATACAGGAATATTTATTCTCATTTATCTTCCCATAGCTATGCTGAAGGCATATATCCTGTAATGGAACGATAAATGATGGTGATGATCTATTATTATTTTGATACCCTAGTACAGTTCTTCTGTTTGAACTGAAATGAAATGAAAAAAAGAAAAAAATCTTTCCAAGACACTTTTGAATCGTAACTAGTTTGAATCTACCACTACGATTGTAACTGGGGATACTTATAAATTTAAGATTACACAATTATGGTTGAGGTATCTTAACATAAGTCAGTGGAATCACCAAGTCCGGAGGATAAATATCAGATTTTTTACCTTTATTATTGTGATTATTACTTAATTTGACTTTAATGTTAGAGAGTGCCAATTATGCCACTCTGAAAAATAAAAGACCATATGGTCAAGACATATTTCGAAAGAAAATACTCCAATTAAACAGTAAAATATTTATTTGGCATCGAATTAGGCTATTAGGTTATTATTATATATTTGTAATAGTACACTGTTGAAGTTAATAGAGTTTGGTGCGGTTACAATCCATTCAACCTCTGTTCTTGATGTGATTGTAAACTTCGTGCGCTGTGCCAGCTGCCCCAAGGACTCCAAGGCCAGTTTTCTGTAAATTAGAAATAATAATATTATGTACTTATACTTTTTTAGACCATCACTCATCTTGTTAGTAAAGTTACAACTAGTTTTAGTACGACACTATGTTATTTGAAAGTAAGAGTTGAACATATTAGTAAACCCTTCAAACGCCGCAGACTGATATACCCAACAGGCATAATTGACTTTTCATTGTTCTTAGATTTCGTCAGTTTCTAAATCAATGCGATAGTATGATTTATATTTACTAACTGTGCTTTAGCCTGTAAATAACAAGATCTACTAACCACAGCTTTGCCGATCTGCTTGACGGGCACCTTGGGCTCCGGAGCGGCGTGACTGCCCGCGAGCAGCGCCAGCACAGCTACTACCAAACCAAAGATACCGAAGAATTTCATGGTTGAGGAGTGTTCGAGACTGTTTGACAGCTTCAAGACGAGTGACTCCTTATTCCTAGACGGCAGTATTTAAATGATGCTTTTCGAACGGTTTTCCTCTTCATCACAGAATTACTTGCGATGGGTATTTCACTACGCATGTCAATAAAGAGCCTAAACTCAGAATACTATTAAAAACCCACACGCAGTTGAGTATTTTATACAGGTAATTATGTTTATATGTTTCCAAATTTTTATATTAATTCACACCATTTTTCACATTTACCATTAATTCACAGTTACTGTATTACTTTTGACGCAGCTCATTACTGTTATATTTAATTACCAAATAATAATTTGAACATAAATTAATTGGCTATGGAGATGTAATAATTAAAAATTAAATGCTTTGAACATCGGGATATCTGGTGCAGAATATTTTCATCAGTTGAATGCGACATTTTGTAGTAGAAGAATAAATGCATATTATGTGGTAGCCTATTTGACTGCGACTGGTATGGCGCAACAGATTCCGAAAGTTCTCAATCTTAACTGATCAAGAATAAATATAATTGAAACTTAAATAATATCCCATATATCGAAAAGGCTTAAGCAACCAAAACACATTGGTTTGAGCAGAGGCTGGTTACGATCCAAATCCCCTCGTTGATAGAAACTTCATGGGCGGCCTTTGTCCGGTGGATTAAATTGCTGTAGTTTATTTATTTTAGACAATATTATATTGACTGAAAGGGACCTTGCATAGCGGAATGAGTAAAAGTAAATTCGCTTAAAAACCTGAAGGTACTAAGTTGTTGTACCCTTAAATTATGATTAATAAAAAGGTAAGAAATTTCTTTGCTTCCAACAGAATTTATATAAATTCGACGTTCACGTATTAATTTAAATAATCATCGCAATCAATCAAAGTTTGCTACTTGCAAAATGGGTCTGAATTAATCTTCGTTTGTATTATTGTTAATTATCCCTACCTCATTTGATTACCGTCGTGAATATTTTAACACTTGCTTAAAAATATCGAAATTAAGAGCTTGTAAGTTTAATAAAGTGTTTTAACCTTGTATTAATCAACAATTTTAAATTTAATTTCGATATTTGTCGTCGTTGCAAGGCACTCAGGGAAAAGATATGGAATTAATTAACATCGGAAATAATTTGTGAGTAATTTCAATTCAAGTATAATAATAAAGTAAAACTTCATTAGGTCCGACTCTGTATAATTTTTGTTTTTCATGATTGTTTATTTATTATATAATTTTAGAAATAAATTAATATTTTTAATTGCTCAATAAAATTTTAGTATAATTTTGGTGTTGCCGCGTAAGTAGTAAATCTAAATGCTAAAACGCTATCTATCTATCCTCAGACGTTGACACAGCGCTATTTAACTATAATTTAAGGTTAGATAGCGCAGCGCACAACCTAGCCCATATTACTGGGCACTAAACAACTGGTAAACAAACTGAGAAAATTGATCGTAAAAATAAATAGGTTCATAATAAAATCAGATATGTTTTATTGGTTTGGATGCGGACACCGGAAAACTTGAACCCCTTGTAGTAGTAGACTTCTCAACCACCTCATTGGCTGGCGGTAGGTTTATTTAAAGAGCAGACATATAATCCTAGAATCTGGATATTCTTATCTGATATTTTTCACTGGCTCTGGGAAATATTTCTTAAGAAGCTTTTATACATTTTGTTTTCCTTCAATATGCTCACAATACCGGTATATTTTTGCACGAGTGCCTTTGACAGTTCCTTGATTGTTCCCGCAGTATTTTATTATAAAAAAGGATGACACTACAGACAAACTTTAGCCTTTTGTACGAATAATATTAGGCTTCAGTCTTTTCAAATATAACATATTGTTACGAGCTGGGGGTTCCGGATAAATTATTGCCAAACACGAAGAATAACACGGTAACACACTTTATTAATTAACCAATATTAATCACACACAACACTAATTACACTTACACTCGTACTAATTAATCAATTAACGCACGCACTAAAATCCGTAATTAACACTGCACACTATAACACAACACTTTCCGCACACACACGTAATAATCATACGTTAACTCTTTACACTTATATCACACTCGACGATCCCTTAGATATCGCTGTATCACTCGCTTCTTCCTTGTAGTCGCAGGTATGTCGCTCTTCATTCGCTCTTGAGTAGAACACAAGACTCCCGGCGCACCGGTCGGTCCGCCTTATTATACCTGTCCGGCCGCTGAGTTCGATACTACTCTTTGCTATTGACAATTCGCATGTCATACTCTATGACTGTCTGTGGACTGACGTCACATATTAGCCGCCATATTTAATGACATTTTAATTACGTCAATTCGTAACAATATTTTATTTACATGCCCACATAATACTTACATATTTTTTGACGCTCATTTCATATTCACTTTGTGTGGTTTTATATGCTCTTAGTTTATTTTTATAAAAAGTGTGACATGAAGTAATTTGTTGGAAAATATAAGATCAATAAAAAAAATCAAGTATTATACTAGTACTACCTATCATATGGTGATCTCACTTAAAAAGCGACGAATTTTTGATTTTTAAGTAAGTGACGTAAATTATCCCATTACTCATAATTACTTACTTCGCTGGCACATTGACCCGAAGTGAGTCTTGGCCTACGAAACAGAAGATCACTATCTTTGTGGATCCTGCGCCACACCACGCCAATTTATATAAAGTCATTTCTATTCTTTATGGCCTTTCACGCTTTAAGCTGTGCCTGATGCCGCTGCTTCATTATTTTCTATCCTAATATCTCGTGAGAAATCAAATATATATAACTATAATATTGGCTTAAAACGAATAAATAAATCAATACTCGTATATTGGAACAAAAGCACAGCGCCAGCGGCTTCTGCGCTAAATCCCATGGTTATTTGAATTATTTTTTTCGCATACATTTAATATTTTGTTTAACATTCATAAGCGTTTGTTCAGCAGTTCACATATTAGGGTGAAATGAATCGTCATTTCAGCCTAATATGTGAACTACAAAATTGAATGATTTATCATCATCGGATGATGAATCATTAGTAGCTCACAATATTACGATTAATTACGTGGTTGGAAAATTGCTTATTTAATATCTCCGCAAAGATTCATGCACACAAGTGTTTTTGCAATATATTTTAGTTTACTGCGCTGCTTAAGCCTCTTTTACCAACGCACTGTTGGTCTAATATGAGGCTTGTCGATCTTCTTGGCAATCTTATTAAAAGGACTTTAAAGGCGGATTCACTATAGAATACCTTACCTACGTTGTAATTATAATATTTTGTATATCAAATATTAAATTATAAATAAATATACGGAGCGTCGGTGGCTCATTGGTGTGGACGCATGTGCACCGCCAGGAACCAATGTATTTTCGATTTTTCGAAATTATATGTAGGTTATCGGACGCTCTTACGGTGAAGAAAAACATCGTGAGGAAACTTGCGCATTTCTGCGAAGATATTCAAAGGTTGTGCATGAAGTCGGCCAATCCACACTGGGCCCGCGTGGACGACTAATGCCTATATACCCTTTACTGGTAGACTCGTGTCCCTATGTGGCGAGATTTAAACCTGCGCCCTCATCAACGCGCTGCAGTTTCATTGGCTATTATTTTGCTCTTATAAACCTGAATTGTATCGTATTACTTGGATCTTGTGTTAATTGGATAAGTTAAATGTTAGCTCCTGGTTTATAAATGCAGAAAAATTTGTTAAACCATACTTTATTGATTAAATTGAAATAATTTTGCGGTGTACATAACATGCAGCACCAATTAAAATAAATTATAATTTAGAGTTATAATGCTTTCATTTAGCATTTGTTAAAACTGTGCCAGGCAAAATTTATTAAATCATAAATATTATGTGGTCTCTAATAATTTATATTTTAAATTATAGTTACTTAACATTACTCTACTCAAATATACTTGCTTAAAAAGATTAAGTTCTTATAGATAGTAACAGGAGAGGTAAAATAGGAGTATCATTAAATCTAGGGGCCAAAGTGGAGTACCTAACAATGGCGCTTAGCTTGAGTAAAGCCCTTTGCTTTCATGTACATTTGGTACCAAAATATCACAAGAGTAAGAAGAATTCCGTGTTTTTCCGTAAAAAGGCTGAGTGAATTTCATTACAGTACCTACCTAATACCAAGTGCCCATTTCGTATTATAATAGAAAGTGTGCAGTATTTATTGAGTCAAAGCATCTGTACTACACTTTGGTGACTTTTGTACACGGTTGTTGATATAATAATATAACATTTGTAGTTTGGTTGATACGTTCATGTATTTCAGAATTTTCAGGTATAGGATGTAATATATAAGCAATAATGATACAAAAATACCTGCAGGGTCGATAATATATCTATCAGCGGATGGTGGTATTTCTTTGAAGACAATACTTACTTAATAAAGATTAGAGCAAGATTTAGTGTACTAAAGCGACTTAATCTACAAAAAAATAAATTGTAGTACTTTATAAATATGACTTTTCTGCTATTTAAATTAATTGACCTGTGTCATCAACATCATCTATTTAAGAGTCTAGCTCTTGTCGGTTGAACACATATGAAGCGAACGCCAGCTGCATTCCCCTTGAATTGAACTGTGTAACACTTCAATAACTTTACTTTTTACACTATATACTTATAAATGACAATTAAACTTATACTCATATTAATTCTTTCTCAACTGAATAAAAAAAATAAGCGTCCGTCAAATTTAAATTAGCGTATCATGACTTATTTATTTGAAATTATCACTTCAATGTTTAGACATGTAAAACTATAAGGTCAATTTTGATAACCGTCTGATTCATCTCAGTGATGTATGTTTGTCAACAAAAACGTAACGTGTTAATGATAACGATAATGCTAAGAAAACTGGGCATGATGTACTGTTCTAGTTTGCTAGCTGTTAAGTTTTGGTATCATCACTTAATAAAATATTAAAATAGTAAACAGAAATTCGCTTTACCTATTAGGTTCTCCAATTTTTGATGAATCTATTTCTGAATACTTTAACAATTCAATTTCAAAATTCTGCTGACCGTCTCCTTGAAATAAGTCCACATTATGCACTTTGCATCTTAAAATTCTGTCTTTTTGTTCCGAAATTTACGTATGTGCTACGTTGCTGCTCCTTTTGGAAACACCCAGTTCTCTCGACACAAATAGACGATCTAATCAAAATGAGCTTAGAATTGATTCTTAATATGCAGCTAAACGAGCAATCTTGGACCCAAGCATCCCATCCGTTTGGTGGTTTAGGGATTCGCAAAATTTCCAGTATCGCTTTACCAGCTTTTCTTTCTTCTGTCCACAGTTCAGCTAGTCTCATAAGTAAATTTTAAGGGCATCGCCTTCAAACTTTGAGATTGCTGGCATGGATGAAGCTAGAAACGCTTTATAATTGCATGCCCAGGCCAAAATTTTCCAGATTCACCAAACTCACAGCGGAGCTGGGACAGCATTATTTGCAAAATAATTATGAAAATGTTTTTTTTTCTTTCTTTCTTTCAAAATCTTTTAAGCTGTAGTACGGGTTCGGCACGTGCCAGGCTTTTGGCCTTGGGTGCTCATGAAGGAGCCAGTAGCGTGAAGCGCAGTAGCAGTAGCGTGAAGCCAGTAGCCGGCTTCATAGCCGGCTACTGGCTTCACGCGCACCCTCCGTCAAAAACAGGAACTTTTCTTGAGCCTGACACGCTGCGAATCGCAACCTGTCTACGGCTGGGGGTTCCGGTCTGCGCTCCACAAATATGTCCCTGCGGCAGTGATGTCGACCAGCTGAGACATCACGGTCTGTCTTGCCAAAAAAGTGCAGGTCGCTTCTTGAGACATGCTGCACTTAATGATGTCATATATATATGATTTTGTTCCGTTCGGTGTCGATACCCTTAGTCCGTGGGGTCCTAGTGCTTTGAGGCTTTTCAAAGAAATTTCCAAAAGGTTAGTCGACGTTACAGGTGACCGAATCTAAAATCTGGCAGCTACCTTGGACAAAGAATCAGTCTGGCAATTCAAAAGGGTAACGCTGCCAGTATTTTCGGAACCTTGCCGAAAGGACTTCTTTTAATTATATTTTTTCGTTTTAATTATTTATTTTTAAGTGTTTAGGGTTTAATATATTTTAGTTACTGAATAATGTAATGTAATAGTTTAGATATTAATTTCTGTTAATTTTATAAAATATTAGAATATAATTAGACTTTTAAAATTTTAAATAACATGAAGATTTTAAAAGTTCTATATAGATTGTACTTACATCTAGGTCCTATAACTACTATTTACATAAATATAACCCATATTCGTATAATATATACAATATTTTATATTTAATTGAATTTAGTGACCATGTGACGAAAACTAAATGATTACATGTATAAGATATAGTTAAGTTTGTATAAAATTACCGTTAGGGTTATTCGAGGTCATTATTGGTTCAATAAAGAACTACTCATTATTTGTTTTATCACTGTGGGAGTAGGTGAATTCCCGATGCAGCAATCTCATTACTATAAATTCTGACAGCGCATCACAATATGCCACTTTGGTTTGGAAAAGTACTGCTTCGCAATCTGAAAAATGAAACTGTACTACTTATTGACAATTGTGGTTTTAGTGATGGCGTTATTATCTGTGGAATCGGCTCCTGCCCCTTCTCCTGGCAAAGTGAAGATTGCTGTGAAGGTAGCTAAGAAAACTGGGCAAGTTGTAGTAAGTTATTTTTTTAAATAATTCCGAATAGATGCTTCTTAACGGACTTTAAAAAAGGAGGTTACTCAATTCGTCCGTATATATGCTATTTTATGTTTGTTCTCGGATATTTTCGTCGTTTTTGAACCGATATTTTTTATAATATAACCATCATATTCTTAGCTTAATACGAATACACGAAAAGCATGATTCATTTTATTAGAAAGTATTTCAAAAATATCCTAAATAACTCTCCTAAGAATTAGAAGGCACAGTAAACCTAATCATATTTTGTTGACTTGAGACCAACGTCACGACCATCTTACTTTACGTTTACTAGGTGGTAGACTTGGTACTGAGTCATCTAGGTAGGTAACATCGCAGTGCCAGATATCGTCTCGTAAAAAAGGAGCTGTGTTTCAGGATGAGGGCAATGTAGCTAGTAAAATTACCGGGTGAGAGAAACCTAAAATCTGTCGTCTCGGGAGATGTTGGCAGTGCGACACTGTTAAAAAACTGTCTCTCAGTTGTTGGTCTCCAGAAATGACGCTCTGTCGTGATCAGGCGTATCATTTACCATCAGGTGACCGCACTGACCGTCCCGTTCATTTAATGTCATAAAAATACCAAATCTGCATGGGGCCTGCGTGGTAGGATACGGCTTAAACGCCCCGTAGTCATGCTGTGTGGGAAGCACGGTACGGGGCCCTATGAGTGAGACGTTTTTTGCTTTTTACTTTAGTCTTCTCCACCTGGTACTAAAGCCAATTCCAAATTCGTAGTTGATAATGATAGTGGCCAACATCAGCGATGTTCAGTGTATGGGTTATTACTGGCCGGTACATCCTTTACGGGTAGGCTTATGCCCCTGAGTGAGGTCATTTAATGAGCTGATGATATCATTAACTGCTGCTGCTGTTTACGTTGCGTTTTATTAGGATGTGTTTACGGAACGATAAATATTAAGCCAAAATTCATAGACTTTCCCATCCAATAAAAATATTTGTATTTACCGGGAAATGGTTATTCTTCGTTTCAACTTCACCAAATTAGACGTCACAGATGGAAGTACACTACAGAATAAAACGTAGTAAATACATTATTTTATCTGTTTCTGACTTATCAATATTTCAATACAGTTGCTCATATGATATTATTAACGAAGGTTACACAAGATGATCATATTATCTTGTAGGTAATCAATTATTCCACGATATTGATAAAATTATTTTCCTTCCTTACACCTGTCAGATTATAGGTGCCCGTTTTACCTTAACAAAACGGGTTATATTTACGCAGCCTAAAGTTACTTGGACGTGATGGTTTCCCCTCCTATTATAATATGTAAACACGACACGTGGATATATTGTTGGAATTTATGTATGAACAATAACAAATGCATTCAGTACAAATTCTTGAGAAGTGCCCTTTTTTAAAACCTAGTATCTACATAGTACATAGTGACGTTATGCAAATAACATGTGAACTTTAAATGTACTAAAACTTTTAAGGCTTACTAAAGTACTTATCTGGCGCAAAATGGGTAAATCCATGTCCAGTGGTGGACTGCCAAGATGTAGCAAAGTCATAGTGATATTCAAACAACTATGTCCACTGATGGGCCTGGTTATCAGGGGGCTGGATACCAACATTTTATTATGTCACATTAGTCTAGCGAGTGATGGCAGCTTTGTGAAAAGTTTTAAGAGGTAGGATAAAGGCACGACCGATATAGATGGTTTGCTTATGTGACCGAAAGTTTTAAATTTTATTAGAAAGATTATCTCGTGGATGTTTTCCTGGGTTGTAGCTACTACTTTTTTTATGTTACCACATGTACAGGACGGTCAATACACTCCACTGATACGCCTGACCGTGACAGAGCGGCATTGTAGACAATTATAATTCTTCAATGTCGCACTGCGCCCGTAAACCGAGTTTTTTTTTTCGAACTGGCTGTGATAGGGTCGTCTGGATCGTCTAGCACGTCCCGTGGACGCCGACGTTTACGCGCGCGAGGTGAAATATTATTATTTGCTGCTGTTGTATAATCAGAGTCTGCTGTTGTCAGCAGAGGAGACAATAAGCGGATTTGAATGCGCTACTGCCGAGTCGAAGTACCGTTTGGACGCTAACTTTAGGTACTGCGAAATTGTAGGCAGACCTAAGTCTTAATGACAAGTCACCCGAGACAACAAATGTTAGGTCTCTTATATCCGGTAATTCCACTAGCTACAGTGCCCTCATCCCGGAACACAGAAGTGCAAAATACTTCTAATTAACGGGACGACTCAGTACCGAGTCTACCTCCTAGTATCTTTATGAACCGTATAAATAACACGAGATTCCCGGACTACAGGCGTATCCAATGTGTAACAGAAAAAAATATTGAAACGTTATCTACAGTGCTATTTAATCTTCTGCTCCCCGCTGATAACATCATCAAGGTTGCGGAGCTATTGTGTAATGTATATATTTTTTTTGTTTCAGGGAAAAGCGATCCGTGCTATAAGTATAGCAGATACAGTACACGATGTATATTCATTCGTAAGGCGAAAGAAACACTAGATGCTGCCTCAAGAAACTACTTCAAAATCTTATATATTCTGGAAAGAGAAGTGCATTTATCAACTCTATAGTTCTAGACTACATTCCATACTGTACCTAAACCAATTTCATTGTGATCTATTATTTTGTACTTACAATTTTTAATTAGATGTAGGTATATTTATCGGTTAGGTTATATAAGTCACTGCCTTTTTATGTCAAAAGGCAATAATACTAATGATATGAAATTCCCCAGATCGATTGTGGTAAACTAAGATGAATAAATTTAACGCGTGTGGTTATATGTCAATATTTTACCTTATATTAGCCGCTATGATACGCAACTTAATACAATCGTATATATATTAAAAATTTAAATAAATAGTAATAACAATACTACTCGAGAGTTGGAGCTTGCTTATGAAGTTTTAAACCCTTAACTTAGAAGACATTCTAAATCAGATTTTTTATTAAAAGTACTTAATTTTACATGATCAACGAATTCACCCGAACAAAACCATAAAAAAAAACTGTTGTTATCCAAAATATTTAAATCGTAGGGCTCAATTTTTCAATCATCTATGAACGAGCACGGGGGCATCCAACTAAATTTCACGGGGAATCGAGGGACATTTAACCTCGTTTGCTACCTATTTTGAATAAAAAACAAAAAAGTTTAAACAAAAAGTTAAAATGAATTTAAAAAAGAATCAAACAAACATATAAAGTTTTATACCGAAAGGTTCCCATCTCGTGAGTGAATATAAGCATTTTAGTAATAAAGTTACAATCTGCGAGCAAAATCCCCGTCAACCTTTCATTTTGGAGTCCACTCTAAGTTTGTGGGTCTTAGGTGCGTGGGTTTTTACATCATGTACATAATTATTAGTTTTATGAGAATATTTTGAGTGTAACTTCCTACAAATATAAAGCTTAAATTAATACGTTTGCTTGGAACTTAAAGTTTAAGAAAACTATCTTTATCTTTAACTTAGCCAAACAACAAATTTTGATATGTTCATTTTATCGTTTATAAGACTAATATATAAGTTGCTTCATTTCTAATTGAAAGGCAACAAAATAAACAGTTAGCGACTTGTACATTCCCCCATCCTTTCTTAGGTTTTTCATAACCGTTATTTTATTTTAGCGCTGTGTATTTTGCAACCGGAGGTTCCTTTACTGTGCCGAACATAGGCTGTATAATCACTAACATTAAGTAACCACAATACGCGAGCAATGTCATACTAACACATGATTATAAGACAGTTACATAAACTGTGTCCCACCTCTAAGGCCGTATCCCAGTTGGTTTAGTAGATACTCCTAAATACTTACACTATTTATTCAAAGCTTCAATTAACTATGGTTCACCTCACTTCTCATATAGCTTGCTAAAGTATTTGTACACAGCGTAATCTAGTGAAAACTACGGAAAACGCTGTCATGGTAACTAAATTCAGGGCTTCAACAATTTGAATAATGTTTTTGCGATCGGTACTCTGAGACATGAAGGAATTTAAACATATCCAAGTCACCGAAGTAGAAAAAGCCTTCTAGTAACTATCAATTTCTAGCTATACATTTTTTATTTAATCTTTCTTCAACCTATTTCAGTTCACTATGCAAAGGGTTTTTTTATTATTATTGAACAGAGGCAGCATACGGTTCACCTGATGGTAAGCGACACTACCGCCCATGAACATTTGCAGGTCTTCAGGTCCCAGAAATGCGTTGCCGGCCCTTTAAATGAATGTACGCTCTTTTTGTGAAGGACGCCAGGTCGTATCGCTATGGAAATCTTCTCTGGAGGTTTCCCCAATTTAGCGCCATATATACCGGTCCTCCGCTTTCGTAATCCAGCCTTCTGCAGCGATCTTTCGCAAGTCGATGGTCCATTGAGCCGCAGGGCGTTTTACGCTACGATTCTCTTGCAGATACTATCGTTTCTAAATTTATCTTTAAGGACTCCGAGTATAGCTCGCTCCATTGTGGGTTGACTGGCTTTGAACTTGTGAACCAATCCCGCCGTCAGTGTCCAAGTCTCAGTTGCGTACGGGTAGAATGCATTGCTCAAAAAGTTTTGTTTTTCAAGGGCAATTTGCGGGAGCCGTTCAAAAAATTATATCCTGTTTCTTTAACCCCTGTGTGTAATAAAAAGTTTGTACAATAGCAGAAGTAAGTTTTAATTCTAGTCCCTAATCCTAATAAAAAAGTTCATATCCAATTAAACTATAAAGAAGTCTTTGAAATTATAACGATAGATATCTTTTTAAAGAATGGAAAGGCCTAAAAAATG
>PQWD01007232.1:0-20715 GCA_019425675.1 Leucinodes orbonalis | reverse complement strand
CGAATAGGTACCTAGGAAATTATGAATAGTTTATTGTACCTCATTTATCATCTCCTGTGAAATAGACAGTATAGTATAGTACAAGGCTTACATTGATATAAATGTACGATTAAGTACCAAAACACGGTAATAAGTTCTGAAAAGAAAGTACTCTATACTATACCTACCCAAAGAAATTTGGTAATCCGCCATGTGGTGACTGCAGATAAGGATACAATTGTCACCATCGCTATTCTTTTCGGGAATGCCGTAAGAGGCGGTTTCTGTGGCAAGACATTCTTTAATTCTGAAGGTACTGCTATCTCAAACCCGCCAAGCGCAGAGATTAAAGCAAATCCCTGCGCTATGGTCGAGTTGGCCTACTCATGGGCTTATTGCAAACAATTGCACATCAGTGACAAATGAGTTTGGGTAAATACGCCTCGGTTGTTCCTCGAGAAGCGCGTCTCTCATATTCCGAACCATTTTCCCTATTCATGCGAATAAAAGCGTACAGCTGACTGCGAACACGTCACTCACTCGTAGAGGCTCGCACCGGTCAAGATGAAGGTTGCCATTCTATTCGTTATTATTGCACTATGCTCACAACTATGTTGGGTAGGCTGTTCAACTTTGCCTCCCAACCTGGCTGTATCAACAACAACTCGTAAACCTTGGACTACGAGAGTTAAAGACGGTTTGGTGTGTATTTGATTTATTCGTCACGAATGTTTCAACTGAACTCAACGATTTGATTTTTGTATATTTTCATAATGAAATTGAGGTTAACTTTGGGCACCCTAAGCAGATAAATCTTTGTCGTTGAAATATACATTTATAAGTCAATTTCTCGACTGAATATTCATAGCCGTAAAATACTTATCAATCTCTGGAATGAGTTTCGAATTCGAAAGTATTTTAACTTTTAGATTTCTTCATCTGAAGCATTTTAATATAAGTTCTATCTTTTATTCGAATAGTAGGTATTATAATGGTCGTCAAATTTTCAGTACTTACTTAACATTGATTTGCATTTTATGAAATTTTTGTTTCTAGGGAACGTTTCTTCAAGGCGCTGCTGTAGTTGGAGCTTTCCAGGGGGCTTACGCAAATCATAAGGCTTCAAAAATTAAGCCACACGTTGATGCTAAACACTAAAATGTATTATTACTGCTCATGTACTTTTTATGAGCACCGTGATGATGAATTTCAGTACACATGGACATATGAACTAGAAGAATCAATATGTATTCATTGAACAATTGTTTGGGAATCATCTCCTATAAAAAATATCTTGAGTCTCCATAACATCAAAACAGGATTAATAGTGAATGAGGGATCCTGATGAAGTAGAAGATATTGATGCATATTGCTGTTAATGGTATTCACCACAGTAGGTATTATGTCACAAATCTTATTAAATGAAACCACAACTTTTTTCACTTGGGCCTTTTGTACGATAATTTTGACAGGTGTTATAATTTTCATTATGTTTTTGATACAAGTTATACAAAGATTATGATTTGTTTTATTTAACGATTTTTTCTGTATTTTAATCGATTATCACGCTTAAATCTCAGAACCTCAGGTTCTAAGGTCATCTTCGAAATATTTAGCTAGAATTTGTTTTATAATGTCTCCAATATGAAACGAGGGCTACACTTAAAAAGAACTGGCTTCATGAAGGTCATATATTTAAAAAAAGTTATAGTTTTGAATTTGTTACTCTTTACGAATAATTCTGAGTATATAATTTATTTGTTTGTCTTTTGATTAACGGTTTGGCCCTAATGAAAGTAGTTTGTGTAACGATATCATGAACTTAACACGAGAAAATGCGTGCGATGAATATATACTTATTTATTCAGACAATATGATCCAAAAGTGTTAGTAACAATTTTCCTTATAAAATATATTAGTAACAAAAAGTAGTTTTTTGAATTTCACATTAACATCACAAATAATAATGACACACATCTTTGGGTACGGACATTACAAATTATTTTAACAAACCAACCCAGTGTCGCATTAGGCATGTGTTAAACCTCTCTCAGCTAACAACAAGCTATTAGGACTGCTACGCACTCTGATGAGTAGAGATGCCGCTTTTTTGCGCATAATGCTATAAATAAATCATCTGTGCGTGCTTGCGCAAACATTGTAGACGCGCTACAAAAACAAATCAACCCCTAAAGCATCTTTTTTTTTTCAATTCAAATTTCTTCATTTCAAATAATATAGGTCCGTGGGTTAGTTCAGTTAACAATAAACTTAAGAGAAGGGTTAGTAAAAATATGATGAAGTAAAATATCTTATTGGGTTACTGAATCATGTACCTTAGGGGCACCCGCTGCGATCTCGACTCGGATGCAGTATTAATAGCCGTTTCGGTCATCGTTCGCACGAGGTGCTTCACCATAGGTGTATGCCCAATCAGACGTATTATCTCCTACAACTTATGAAAATTTGCGTTTAAAATTATGTTTTCAGGTTGACGATGTAAAAGTTCACGAAATATTTTAAATCTTTCGTATACAGTCCAAATATGTATGTGCCTCGCTTATGGAAGTTTAATGTAAAAAAAATAAAACATAATGATGTCGTCTAGTTTCTTACATTAAAACTGGATTAAAAGCTTAAGAAATCGCGGCGGATATCACCAAAACGGGGCCACAATACAAATTGTACACACAGGAATACCAACTGTACTTCGAAGTGAGTCAGGAAATGCTTTCAAGTCAAGTCATACGTCATCGTAACCCGAGAGAAATGCGACGCGCCTCGCTAACTGGCCGCCGGCCAACTACGAAGCGTCACAAGTTATGACCGACCCTCAGTCAAATGCTATAAGAAATGTTGGCTACATGCTTTTTGTACTAGATTTTTACGTGCTGCAAAGACTGCACGTTCGAGAAGAAATAGGTAAATCTGGCAAATAAGTATAATTCCAGTCAGTCGGTTGGTTAACAGAATCAATTTATTATTATACTTTTTATAGTTAATCGTAAATAATGAGTTTTAAGTGCATCACTTATTTATTCTTTTAAGTAAAAAAAAAGTTTTATTTACCGACACATTTGGTGTAATGGTTGAGACGTCGGTTATTGACCAAGGGTTCCAGGTTAGATCCCCTGGCAGTACATACATATTTTGTGTGTATTGAACATGTCTGTTTGTGTTGACCTAGGTGTTAATATGTATTTGTATTTACAAAATAAAAGTACCTACGTTAATTGGGGCAAGATGGCATTTCGTGTATGAGAATGAATAATCGTTAATTTTGTATAGTTTATAGTAGTGATAAAAGATACTTTGAAGACATTGATTTCTTTTCACATTATTTCAAAGTTACTTGTAAGTTTATTTCACTGTTGAAGACTAGACCCAGTGGTTCGGTCTACTTTAATCGCCGACGCAGGTCTTTGTGTCTTTACAGAATTCATATTCTATTGGCATTTTAGTGCAATACATTTCTTTTCGGTCTTTCCTTTATGATAATGTAAACAATATCGTACTTATACACTACACAATGGAACCTGCCAATAATGCAATCAGCCTATTATGTTCTCGTTATTCAAAGTACCAGAAAAGCAGCTTATGAAACGAATTTGTGTTATTAAAACCAGTCGGCGAGAATTACGTAAGAATAAATTTCAGGTAGAATACAGTTAAGTGAACAAACACTGTGTGAAGGTTAAATAAACGTATCGTACTCAAGCTTATTCTGAAACGAAAAAGTTTAAATGATTCTTTTTGTTGGCTGAGATATGTAATTTTATTTGAGTACTATCACTATGGAGAGTTTACCATAAAGAAATGCTTTACAAAACTTTTTAGATTAAGCCTGAAGCTAATATGTTTGTGTAGACTTCTTTCAAGCTATATAGCTGACACTGAAATCTTGACTTGAATATGCTGCTTCGTCATAATTCAATAAGTTCGTTGTCAGAGGGGAAATTAAGAAATAACTACGATTAAGTCTAAGCAGTTAGGCCTGAACGTGCCATTTGGCAACGCGTTTGTGTATACAATACTAACTTACCCATACTATAGAAAGTAACAGTGCTTACCATAAAAATCACCATGTATGGAGGGTCATTCACATACATGTAAAACACGTTTTTGTTACTATTTAAGTGATCTTTAAACCAGTTCGGTTATGGTCAATTTTGTACACACACGTAAATATCTATTCGTATTCGTTTAGTACTAAAATGTGTATAAAATGACCATTACACTTTAAATTACAGGTTAACGTCATTTCTTAGAATCATATTCGAAAATGGATTTTGTATAATATTTATTAAAGAACTCGTATATATATATTGTTTTCTGTGTCTGTAACTGAATAGGTAATTTATTTTCTTAAATATGATTTTGTGTAAAATGGTCTACAAACAGAACTGTCGTTTTGCATCAGTAACAAATATCGAGAGTTTTGCCTGCTATTCAAATACGACAAGCATTTATAGCGAATGTCTAAACTAAATTTTAAATTCTGTTTGCATTGCTGGTGCACGTAGCTAAAGTGATAGGTCATGTTAAAGTCTATGACTACTAAAATAAAATGCACACTAGTGTTGGCGCGCATTTGTAATACTTGAAAGCTTACAATAAAATCCATTATTTCATTAAAATGTAGAATAGGTAGCAGCAAAAACCTATCTAAGACTATCATAATATCTTTATTATGAGAGTCAATAATAATAATTAGTTGTAATTAACGAAGATCCTTAAATAGTTAGCTGATTACATCACTCACAGCACAGCACACAAACGCAGTGCAGTATTTTGAACAAACAGAAAGACTTATTCCAACAAAATGTTTCATCATAACAATAAGCCACATAAAATATATGATTAAATAATCAAAACTTCTCCCCTTCATCCAGTCACTGGAAATTATTTGTGTATTTTATAGATTAGACGTTTAGAAAAAAAACGAACATTACCTAAAACACTGCGCATTTTATTTTTGTTATTACGTTAAGTATTTATTAGCCGGTGAATAAAATGTGCTCCATTCATTGAGCTACAAACTGGTAACATTACGAACCTCACACAAAAAAATCAATTTCTTGCTCCATACAGATTATTCCGTTTCTCGAGCAAAGCTCCGTATTTTTGAGTGACGACTTGTATTTCTTCTTCCAATTCCGCCTTTCCTCTGTAAAACCACAAAATTGTATTCCGATTTTCGTAAATAGACGAGTCCTGCTGCCGACTTCAAATCGTAAATTACAAAGCAAAAATTATTTTTTTACCTAAATAGAAATAAATAATTCGGATTTATTTATAACTTTCGGTGCCAAATGCCAAACAAATTCTTCAGCAATAATATAGGTAAGTTTAGTATCTATACAAACAATTTTCGTCAAATGTTACGGTTGTTAGAAAGATATATTTTTTTACACAGTTCTCATTTTAATTGGCACTGATTTTGAAATCCTAATTATTTAACCATTTCTATAGGTAAAAAAAACCTTTTCAGTTTACGGATTGAAGTCACTAATTTTTGTGAAAATAATTGAAAGTAAAAGGTTTTTATTTCAAAGTTGGATTGATGGTGGTCTGGACAAGAAAAGAGGTTCTTGCAGTCGTCACGGAAAACCTTGTCCAGCAGTGGAGTCCTAATAATTTATCTGTGCGGCTGGAATGAAGATGATTTCAAGGTTTTGGATGAAGCCCAACACCTTTGCTTGAAAATACCATGATTATGTTAATTAACATTCGCCCGTCGCCCTCATGATATAATAGTTATAGGTTTCGTAAATTGTTTTTAACAATTCTTAAACTAATGATCTATAAGATGATAATGATTTACAATTCTACATTATAAATACAGGGGACTTTTTCTTAAACATTGCTTTATGAACTTTATTTTTTTTAAATAAAAAATACGAAAGATTATCATAAGCTATTTTCAAACCACAAGAAGACTTTACTAGGTTTTTACTAGGTGGTAGACTTGATACTGAGTCGTCTAGGTAGGTACCACCGCAGTGCCAGATATCATCCCGTGAAACAGGAGTGTTATGCACTTTTGTGTTTCGGGATGAGGGCACTGTAGCTAGTGAAATTACCGGGTATAAGAGACCTAACATCTGTTGTCTCGGGTGACGGGCGCAGTGCGGCATTGATGGAGGATAATAACTGTCTATCAGTTGTTGGTCTCCTTTAATGCCGCTCTGTCATGGTCTGGCGTATCACTTACCATCAGGTGAGCGTCCAGACCGTCCTGTACACTTATCACATAAAAAAAAGACTTTAGTCTCCTCCGACTATTCTCTTCGTTGAAACTTATAGACCATCGGCTGTTTGGTAAATAGGCAAAAGAATAAAAAATGTTTTGGGCCGGTTAGGTTTACTTTAACCCCTTAAGGTAAATGTTACAACAACTAACATCCAAATATTTGAAATATCATTACAATATATTTATAATAATGTAACCTTAATAGCACCTAACATAAATCATCAAAATGTTCGTGCTATTAAATGACATAACAAACCAAATGTAGATAACCTCACGGTCGTGAATTGAGAGAACATTTATCTAGCTTTACCGAATTACCGTATGCTACTTTGAAATTCGTTATGGAAATTCTTTATCTGTGTGGAAACATCAATTTACCCAGTGAAACTATCTGGCCGTTATATGGGTACTTATACTTGTATAAAAATTAAAGTTGATGCACAAGTGAAATTCGCATTATTAAAGAGTCAACATATTTTGCAATTTCATTGGCAAATATATCATGCATGATTGACGGACATAACATTTTGCTATTTTGAACATTTGTAGACATAGATAAATGTAATGAAATTATTGATTGTTAGTTACGTACAGTAGGTCAAGTACCTTTTCCGGTACTTCGGGTTCGAGGCTTTCTATTCGACGCGCTAGCTCGTTTACAACACTTTCTTGAATTTTCATTTCGTTTTCCAATTCTCTTATTTTGTTGGACACTTTCTCAAACTCCGCTTCATTTCCCTATCATTCTAAAAACAAAAATAAACATTCATGAAAATGGCTGACGACTTTTATAAGAAACATTTAATGCTATATTTATGACGTTTTTTATCAATTCAATATTTCGTTACAATTTAATGTTTATACCTAAAAATTTAAAAGCAAAAGTGGTAAATTTGGCAATTAAAATTGAGTTATTTACATGAGTTTACGGAATTGGAACGTTAATCAAATTAAGATTAATTGCTGGATTGTATAAAATTTGCATAACATAACGAAGAACCTTTATAACGAAGACCACGAAACAATATTCCACTGTTTATGCAACATTAAAGCACATAGTTACACTTATTGAAGGAATCAGTCGGATTAAAGTGCATGATAAAATAAGATGTCGTCGTTAAATACTATACCAGTTCAATTTTTGATGCAACTTTAAATAAGTTTGTAAACTCAAATCTCAAAGCATTGGTTTTAAAAACTTACATAGAAAGAGCGAGTTTTTCTGAAACGTTCTGCCTTTTCGCGTAAAGCCTCTTCATAAGCACGTCTGAAATAATTATTATTTATCAGTCAAAAATAACTTCTACTAGTATACTATAACTATATATACATATATGTAATATTGTACTCAGATATTATATTATTAGAGAAATAATCTATGGTTTTTTAGGACTTGAGTAAGGTGAAATGAATGTTTGATATTATTCTGCAGATTAACTTGAAATAAGACAAAATGTTAATTTAACTACAATATTATTGTAGTTAACACTTTTTTCGTGTCACACTAGTTGTGGAAGTTCATAGTTCCTAAATCGTAATTTGGCTTGCACAACCCACTGATTAATTAATTCAAAACAGTGTTGTGAGTACGACATATCCATCTAATTTATCTTAATCACGTATAAATAATTCATAACACATATTCGGATGATCAAGTAAGCTCGCGATAGTCGTTTAATTAGATGGATATTCATGATTCTCCTTACTTTGTTTTCATTTAGAATTGTATACAAACATAATTTTTTACAGTTTCTTACTAGTAGATAACGAAAATTAAGTGTATTGTTTACAATTGATGTGCGTCTTATAAATTTTAAAATCATTTTAAGTCTATTCTATAAAGTTAAACATTTATGTTTTGCTTATTACTTTACTGTTTGAAGTAAGTATTTTTTTTATTACATTATCAACCTTTATTACATTTTTACGTATGTAATAGCTTGATTTGAAAAGCTAATAAATTATTTAATATAACAAAAATCTACGGGAACAAAATGACGCAAAGTTAATACTGGTTGAGTTTTAAACATAAGTTGAAAATAATCAAATAACTCGGGAAGTGTTCAAAGCAATCGATATTTTAACAGTCCCATCTCAAAACATTTACCTGGATCCAGTTTATTCCCAAAAAATCTTCATTTGTTTGAAAAAATGTTACTTAATTAGGTATAGTACTAGAAACAAAAACAAACTTGCTGTCCCAAATCTAAGACTAAGTAAAGTGGTCAATTATGTATTTAGAACATACATAAAGTTCTTTTATAAATAACCACAAAATCTTGCCAAATAGCCCTTTCACCAGTTTAAACTAAAGATTTAAAAAATGTCCAGCAGTGGACTGCGATAGGTTGAGGGGAAAAAATGTGTCATGTACATAGTGCTCCAGTCACAAAATGTTTGTTATACATTATAGTAAAGTTACGTATAGGTAATGACCAAACTCCTTAACCAAAGATATAATTTAAAAAGTTTAAAACGACTTTCTTGCCGGCTCTTCTCGAAGATCCTACTTATTCCGAAAAGGTGGTTTAGCCATAAAATATAATAATGACAATTGACGATTCAAAAATTTTAGAAGATTTGAGTTTATACTCAGATGTGAGTTTATATATTCATATACATATTTCGTAAAGGAAAGTAGGGGAGACATTGACCCAATCATTTCAATAAAATGCTTGAACTATTTCAAATGCAATACTAAGGGGATTTAACTGCCGAGACCTTTCATGCTCGAAAGGACAAGTTAAATAGTCCGTCCTAAATTCCATCAAAACGTGATTTTATACAAATAAGTTTTGAATGAGGCTATGTAAAACTGAAAAAGATAAGCACCTGTAAAACATGTTGTAAAAGAAAACAGGATAGTATTTTACGAGAATATGTCTGTCTAGCCTTAAACGCTGACCTCCTCTATTAAGATTTCAAATAAGTTCCTAAATGGTCAATTAAGGTGTTGAAATAAACTGCGTCGATATTTATACATAAATATTGTACAGCATTATAAACACACGGCAATATAAACACACGACATTATAAACTACGGTTAAAGATAACATCATCGAAATTCAAAAACACATATAAACCTAGCTATGCGACCGATTACCCTCCCATTAGCGCCCGTACTCAGAACGATAAGCCACACTAATTAACCACATGAAAATGCCAGTAGAAGTCGTTTCATGTGTCTCGACTTACACTAGCGCTTCTATTTCTTCCTCTTCACGTTTTAATGAATTTCCGAGGTCGACGCGATTTTCCCTTGCGCGCTCCAGACTTTTAGTTGTGTCTTCGCATTGCCGTTTCAGTTGCATGCGTTTAGCTGTAAGCTTAACTGAAATACGAGAAGCAATGTTATGCAAATTGTTCAAGTTGCTGACAGAAGCTAATTTACAGGGACATGAGAATGTAAATACAAACAGCTACACTTTATAACACATCAGTTGTACATATACATTAATGTTGAATTTGATTTGAACGCGGTGCAGTGCTTCAGTGTTCTCCAGACGACCTATTTGGTGTTGCGGTTGAGAGGTCGGCTGCAACACCGGGTTCCGGGTTCAATCCCCGGGCAGTAAAAACATTTGTGTGCATAAGCATGTCTGTTTGTAATGGTCTGGGTGTTTCCTTTGTATAATTTGTATGTATCTACAAAAAAAAATGTATATAAGTATGTTTATCAGTTGTTTAGTACCCATAATACAGGTTACACGCTTAACTTGGGGCTAGATGGCGCTGTGTGAATGTCAGTGGATATTTATTTATATACTATAAATAGTATTATTTACTATAAATAGTGTGTAAACATTGTAATCAACACTTTTGCGCACAGAAGTCAATCTCATCGGCTCATGATTATACAGCATACCGCAGTGCCAGACATCTTCCGGTAAAATAGGAGTCATTTTCAATTGTGTTACGGGATAAGGGCACTGTTGCTGGTAAAATTACCTATAAGAGACCTAACATCTGTCGTGTCGGGTAGCGGGTGCTGGTGGATGTTGACCCAAAACAATAACTACCTACTGTTATTAATTTTATTAAAGAATTTTATTATCTATCATTTTGAGGCGTATCACTTACCACCAGGTGAGCGCACTGACCGACCCCTTCACTTATGACTTTAAGAAATAATACAGAAACGATTACAATTAGTCAAGGATAATGGTACACCTACGTTGCATCATTGAGGGATTTGGCACTATTACGGCTCTTAATGGTGCTCTTATTGCCGGTGGGATTTTGTCCAGTAGCCTATGTATGTCTCTTTTCTGCCATTAGTAGGCAACACGTAGATTTCCCGGATGGTAAGTGATATCGCCAACGACGAGTTACTAGTGTATGTGTATTATATTGTATGGATGTATTATGATTTTTTGTCTGATTTTACTTTACAGATCACTGATATTGTATTCATTGATCGCGCGTATTCATACTTACACACATTTCAGTTTTTTTATGTGTACAGTTGAATTACGAAGCTCGAGTTGTATGTGCTAAGTAATTATGAGATGACCAATAATTTGTTTTAGGAACATAGTGTATCATCAACTATAAATGTAAACCAGTGATTTAGAAACATGGTTCACAAGTTCAAAGTTACTCAACGCGCAATGGAGCGAGCTATGCTTGTAGTCTCTCTTAGGATAGGATCGGAAATTATTTAATCCGTAAGAGAAATAAAATTTACCGACATAGCCCGCCAGATCAGCAAGTTGAAGTGGCAGTGAGCTGTTCACATTTGTCGCAGACCCGATGGCCGTTGGAGCAGACGAGTTCTCGAGTGGAGACCGCGTCTTGGCAAGCGTAGCGAAGGACGCCCTCCGGTCCGATGGACCGACAACTTTGAAAGGTCGCTAGTGGAGGCTGGATGAGGAAAGCGGAGGATTGGGATATCTGGCGCAAAATGAGGGAGACATATGTTCAGCAGTGGACTGTGATAGGTTGAAGAGAGAACAACAAAGCAAATATCATAAATTTGTGATCCTAATATAGAATATACCATAGCAAACCGATATCATTACTAGGTGAACTTGTGATACGAGTACATACACAAAATGATTTAAATTTTAACGTAAATATAAAAATAATGATATTTTTTTCTAGCACCACGTTAATAAGTCATTAAATGACTAAAGCTTTTATTTACGTACTAGCGTGATTGAGATAACATTTCATTTAATTCTACAATACTACTATGCGATTCATACTCAAAACTGTGAAAAATCAGACTTTCGTCTTTCACTGTGCGGTCTCCCCGTGGAATTGGAACCAGTAACTCATGGATCACGCAGCGCTCTTAAACAATAGTTCAGAGCACTGGACTACGGAGGCAGTTTAATAAAAAAATAAATCATATTAAATAATATCTTGTACTACAAGTGTATATATATGTATGTATGTATGGCGCTTCATAATCTACTTAATAGTCCTTAATGCTAGATGTCATGTGTGTGAAATAAAAGTAAATCGTATTTCTGAAAGGAACCTAGGCGTATCTGCTCTTTTTGTTAATACGTCTAATACTATAAATACAAATTCGGACTGGAAACTTAATCTTCTTTCTGAAACCAAATAAAAGCTTGAGAAGTTCAACAAATGCAATCCACTTTTGAAGGGTTAGAAGGTATATTAAACTGCTTTCATTCTTCATTGGTAATTAAAGCGATAAAATATAAATTTAAATCAATGTAAAAAATAAAGTGAGAGAGAAAGTTTCGGTTAAAACGCACAGTAGTACTTTGCGAACTGTCTGCCCTAGAGTTGTCATAAAGATTGATGGTGGAAAGTGGCGGCGGGGATCAGTCCGAACAGTTCCTTCAGAGCACTCCCCATGATATATGCGATAGAGAATGCATAACGCAGCTGCATCTTTATTCAGTGCCAAGGAATCAAGCCTATTCGGTGTTTTGATAAATGTATATTATTCACCTATAGGTTCGATGTTAATAATGAGTCTATTAAGAACGCACTGGTAGGAGCGCATAAAATTTAGTTTTTATCACCATGTCACCAAAGAGTTTCCTCATGTATGTAGTTTGCGAAACGTAAATATACGAATTCATTAGTTTGGTAAATATAGGGCCTACATGTTTCCGTTAAGTTGGAAATTGAGTAATAAATGGCTTTGATAGTATTTATTTAGTACCAACCAAAGTTAAATGATTTGACTCTATTCAATATTTGCAATAAAGACAGGCCTGTATTAAGATTTGCAAATGTAATCTATGATTAACAAATAACCTAGGCGTTGCGCAGAACACTCTTCAGTCAAAAAGACCGACGACTTTGGGAAGGTCGCTGGTGGAGGCTAGATGAGGAAAGAGGAGATCTGGGATATCTATCTGGCACAAAATGGGGGTGACCTATGTTCAGTAGTGTACTGCAATATGTTGAAGAGAAATAACTAATCTACATACATCAATTAAGGATGTTTTGTCAAGAAATTCTCTGCCTATCTACATTTTTGGCCAGCGGAGTTAGGAGTTGTAATGCAATTTATTTCGTTCTTTCAAAAATAAATTATATAAAAACTGCTGGAGTGATTTACTTGTCTGAATATTGGTTTTAGATCATGGTTTCGAGTTCCACAAGAAGACCGTTTAGTGCTAGTTACTTTATACAAATTGCAACCTGAATCATCTGCTTGCCAAAAAAATTAAAGATGGTTTTGTGCTGTTAGGATGGTAGTCTTTAACACCCAACAATTCGTATTGGTCCCATTTGCTGGGTTAGGCCTCAATCTCCCCATAGCTATGCTGTGAGGGAAGGCCTTGTGCCTTCAAATAGGAAGTTATAGGCCAATGATGATGCCAATGTATCTGTTTTTCGAAATTTATCAATCTAGCTGTTGTAACTGGTGGTGGTATCTTGCTGTTGTAACATAACACCGCAGTACCAGATATCATCCTATGAAATGGATTGTGTGTAAGTATTATGCACTTTTGTAAGTTTTTGTGTTTCATGATGCGAGCATGTACTTAATTGAAGATTATGTAGCTACAGCTACATAATCTTCAATTAAGTACATTACCGGGCACAAGAAACCTTACATTTGTCATCTCGGGTGATGGGCGCCGTACGGCATGAATGTGGAATAATAACTTTATCATTTTGATTAGGGGGCAAGTCGGACTCCAAAATCTGATCCGCAGCCGAATTGCCTATTTTAAATTATGATATAGTCTTTTTATCCGAACTTTGTATCTCAGTAACTGCAATTACTTTAAAATTTAAAGAAGACAATTCAGACAAATATTAATTTTAGAGAAATAGCCTTAAGAAAATGCTTAAATTGATATTACTTTTTGCGTCTTGAAATTGTATCTATACGAAATATATATGAAAATTAAAATTAAAGAATATGCACTGTCATTCACACAGCGCCATCTAGCCCCAAGTTAAGCGTGAAGCCTGTATTATGAGTACTAAACTAGACTATCTTTGTGGAGCGGCCCAAACGATGGTTCACCTTATAATGGTTCTCCTTCAGTGCTATTCTGTTATGGACAGCCGTAACACTTACCAGCAGATGAGGCCAGTAAAGCTTTTTTTTTATTTTTTATAAGCAATAAATCGGTCATTTTTATTGGCATGTAGGCAGACGAGCAGGCGGCCTATATGATGGAAAATGGTGACCGCTGCTCATGGACAACTGCAATGCCAAGGGCAAAGCCATGCCGCTGCCTATCAAGAGGAAAGGATTCTCTTTGAACCGTGTTTGAAATGTCGACATGGACATGGACATGTCGTAGGTATAAGGGAACACCATGGCTGGGAGGTCATTCCATAATTTACACGCACGCGGAAGGAACAATCGCTGGAAACGAACAGTTTTGGAAGCAAACGTTTTCAGGTGGTATGGACGACCTGTACACTTCACTACAAAGTATAAAAAAGTCGCTTTTTTGTTGCTTACCGTTTTCAAGGTTGAGTCTCTCACGTTCTGTATTGAGTGAGCGCGCTACTCGCAGCGCAGTCATCGTCTCTTTGTACTTTTGCTCGTTCTCAGCATCAAGAGCCGGTAATGCCGAGTTCTACGTTGGAAATGTGGAATGAGATTTATATGCCTATTCGCATTGGCGGCTTTGTATTTAATGTAATGTATTTCAATGAATAGATAATCAATAACGCATTCCCTTACTTATGTGAAACATGATGTTAGGATTTTACAGAAGTGCCGTTTTATGCTAAATTCCATGCCCAAGTATATTATGAAATCTTAACCATAGAAGTAGTAACATAATGTAAGTAATATTTGATAACGTCTTCATGTAAAATTAGTTAAACAAGTCTTTACTGAAGAAAGGCCTAGTCCTTTTATCTACAAAATTATATAATTATGATACTTACTCGTTAGCACCTACCTCTAAAAAATTACTAGACAAATAACTTACTTGAACTAACAGATCGTCTCCAATTTTTTCTAAATTGGATTTCAGCAGGCAGATCTCCATTTGTTGTTCCTCAGGTGAAAACATTTTTTTGGAGTTATGCAAGAACACTTTTAATAAAACGAAGACAAATATTGCTTTACGCGCCAATTATAAAACAAAATGAAGTATCCTTATTTCGTTTATTGCATTATGACAAAGGAAACTACTACTATGCAGCCAACCGATGAAACGTGACTGCTAGTCACTGACTGGCTAATTAATTTGTTTTTTTTTTGTGTTGGTAGTACATGTTTTTTATTGTTTTGGTGGGACATTTTAAACTACATTTTATTTTCTTTTTGTATGTATTTAAGAAATGAAAATTTATGGAATGTTCATGAAAAATGATAAAAAATAGGTTTTTACAATTTTTTTTAGTAAAAGATAGTGTTTTAACACGGTTCCCCTTTACCAGTTCAGATCATTGGACGAAACTTGAATAAGAAGGTTTTTCCACTCGGCCTTGGCCACCGAAAAATGATATAGGCATCCACTGGCCCCACAAACATAGTCCGATCCCTTGCGGGACCAGAGTGTATTTTATTTTGAAACTAAGTTTTGGTTTCCTATCGTATAAAGTACGGACGTGTAAAAAAATGAAAGGAGTCTCGCTGACAACAAAAGTGTGTCAAAATTCGGGCAGTTTTTGTATGTAAAATGGAGACAGATGATCAAATGAACAATAAGATTATATGATTCTAGAATTATTTGTGACCCGATATGACACAGACGGCAACTGTCATTTCGGGGACACATTTTATAAATTAGTGACACCCCGTTCGTATATGTTTTATGTCTATGAGGTAGGTATTATTTTAATATGCTACTTTATGTGATAAAATGTCTTCGTTTTAAAAAAAACCTGTACTTATTTAGTGAAGAGTACCACTCATCCTTGAAATTATTATAACAAAATTACAACATCATTAACAACTGGTTACCTCAAAGATACTTTAACTTGAAAGACTGCGTCAGTAATTTAAATGTAAGTTATTAGTAAGCAAAATTCATATTATTATGAAGTAGTTATTAGGATAAGTCATGATTTATACATTTAAATAGATAAATTTGCATTTGTATTATGTGTATGTTTTACATAATTTCATGGCACCCCGGCTGGCTGGCTAGTTTACTGAAGAGGGAATACGCAATCAGTAAACCTAGAAATGCACCGACGACCTGCATATAAATGACGTAGTTACAATTTTGGGACGCGGTTCTAATAAACTAGGTGTTTGTGTATTACAGTAATAACTATTCTGGCACCAGCTAGTTTGCTCCTAGTTGTATATTATAAATAAGTTCTCAGTGTGTAATAATAGCTTCATAATAATTTATTACCGAATAGGTACTCAGATAATAAAATACTTTTGTAAATACCAATATGGGTTCCGGGCGTATATACATTCCAATAAAAGTAATTTAATATAATGCATGAGTGCTTAAGGGGATATTCTTATTTCATATAGTTCAGAAATTTTCAATTTTTTTGACAGTAAACAAACATAATAAAGTACACAATAATACACCGTTGATTTTATGACTTTGCAGAGAAAATTGGTATGCGTACATTAAAATTATTGAAAACATAAAAAATGTTAAGCTGCATTCGAACGTTTTAATAATAAAAAGAGATATCGACAGCACCGCGTGTGAATATTATTATGACCTTCACGGTGAAGTCCCGGCTAATGGTATCCATGAAGATACTTCGTTACAAGGATTATTTTTCATGGGAATTAATTATTATTTTTTAAGCACAGGACATATCGAGGTGATGAAGTGACCCTCTAACGCAGCGACGGTGACCGTTCAGATTTAAGACCAGTGGACAAAACCCATGTGGTGTGAGACAGGGGGATGTTCTATTTCCGAAACTGTTCATAAACGCCTTGGAGAATGTCTTTAAGACCCTGTTTATGGCGTTATGCTCAAAGTCGCTCTTAAAGATAAGATCAGAAATGATTTAATCCGTAAGATAACTAAAGTTACCGATATAGCTCACCGAATCAGCAAGTCGAAGTGGCAGTGGGCTAGTTACGTATGTCGCAGCACCGCCGTTGGAGCAGACGAGTTCTGGAGTAAAGACCTCGTCTTGGTAAACGTAGCGTAGGATGCCCTCCGGCCCGATGGACCAACGACTTACGAAAGGTCGCTGGTGGAGGCTGGATGAGGACAGCGGAGGACCGGGATACCTGGCAAAATGAGGGAGACCTAAACCCAACAGTGGACTGCGATATGTTTAAGAGAAGCACTGGATCTCCCGTGATTATGTTATTAGTTTCCACAATGAGATTTGGCTTTTTTGTGAATCGGAATCAATATCATTTCAGCCTAATACTTAATCGTATGTTCTCTGCTGAGCGATGGCCTCACTTATGACTTCTACGTGGATCGAAATCCAGACAGCTCATCAGTATCTAGAGCTACGGTCACTTTAACCACCACACTAAGGACCCTAACCCACTGCCACCACATGTTTAAATTCTTATTGCATTTCTAAGAATATGAAACACCTACTGTTAGATAAGTTGTATAAGTCCCTCTAGAGTGTTTGTTCTAATAGGGTCAAGTAAACCCAACTAAATAAGCTAATGGCGACGACAAAAAATCTTTTTCCTTTAAGCAAAAACACACCCACTAAGTGGTAAAGAATTATGATTAAATTCATGTTAATTTAAATTTCAAAGTCAGTTTAATATGAAAGTTAAAGTAAAATTTTATCTTTTTGATAGTTGATTAAATAATGTCAAAAAGTAAGTTTTCATTTACGTCAAGATTATAATGACGATGGATGTGGGACTGTAGAATGATGAGCGATTGTTGCCAGGGCTTGGACATAGTAAACAATCAATCTTATTGCCGGTGCTAGTGACATGTAGAGCTAGCTGCTTCCAACAAAAGACAAATCAATACAACAGGCTGCGAACATTAATTGCCGTTGACACAAGTTCTAATTATATTTCGTCGCCACGGTAGAGACGAGACTAATTTTAATGCAAACAAATCATAAATATCAAAGGAAAAACAAGTACTGACACTTCCAAAATATTTGAGGTATTTTCTATCAGTTAGTACCATTTTATGTCGTGTTCATCGTATAATTATTATTTAAAAAAAGATATACGTCAGTCGATTTAAATATTGGATCTGTACGAGTATTATGTGGACTTACGTTAAATATGATAAGGTTATGGTAAATTTAAACAATCTGATTGGAATTAGAAGTTTTCTAGCTGTTTACATATTTGCAAACATACACTAAACAACGCTTTTGTAATTGTGCACGTTTGCCTTAAATTTTATTTTTTGTGAATTTTATATTTATAATATTTAGATAATAATACTCGTATTTTTTTAAATAATAGTACCTAAAATTGTGATGTTTTCATTAGCTTTTTTTAAAATTATTAAATTGATGAGCACTAGTGCTAGACAAAAGCTCATCAGATAAGTTTTGGATATTTATCCAATTTAAAATATTTTTCGTTATTCGAGAAGGAGAGAAATTGTTTCATTTTCATTTTTATAATTTGTTTGTAGAGGTTATGCGAAAGAAAAAAAAGGAAACAAAGCAAAATTTTCACATCAAAATTTTGCGTGATGTGATGCGGGACCAAGATCATTAATCTTTTTCAAAAATAAATACGGTGCTGCAGAAATTTGACTTAAGAAATTATGCCTTATTCATTAAGGAATTATAGTATTATAGGAAGTTAATTAAAAGTGTCATTTAGTGTATTAGGTACAAAAGAAATATTTTTTTACACATAGTCAAACTTTAGGTCCTCTTTAAGAATATAACAATAAAGATATGGCATACTGACTTAGAAGAACTCAGAAGGTATAATGACTGAAGAGGGTCGGTGGCTCATTAGTGAGGACTGTTGCATTTCAATCGGAAGGACACAGGTTCAAATCCTGCCACGTACCAAAGTGTTTCGAATTTTCGAAATGAACGTTATCTGACGCTCTAACGGTGAAGGAAAACATCGTGAGAAAACCTGCGCACACCGTGAAGAGATTAATGGTTGTCCGTGATGTTGATCAATCGCACTGGTCGCTGGATGATTAAGCCTATAGACCTTTTAGCGTAGGCTTCTGCCCCTTGGGGACGTTTAATGTAAATGAAGTCTGAGCTGATGATGATACAGACCCTAGAACTGTTTAGAATTATCATCTAAACTAAATTATTTAAAATATATATTTTTATCGGTTTTAATGCATTTTGACGGTCACGAAATTCTCGTAATGTTATTAAAGTCATGGAGCGTAATAATACTTCATGACTTTGAACAGTTAATTAAACAATAAATACTATTTTATTTTCTAGTCAACTATCAATAATCATAAATTCTAATAATTATTTACAGTGTGATGTCTGCAATTGTTTTCGCCGGCTAATTATTGGAGCGTAATTGAGAAATTCTCTTCTATACAAGTCATTGTAGTCAATTAGTGGAAAGATACGTTCTCTGATAATCAGCAGCCGTATCATTAATTGGACATGTAGTTCGTGCGATAAATAACCTTAAGCTATCAAAAGAAAACAACATGTACCTTAAAAAAAAATCCATAATCATGTTTGTATTTTGCCTCTAATTTTGGTTGCGTTTAGACACATGTATGGAGAATAATTGACGACCCATCTGTGTAATAGTCGAGACGTCGGCTATTACACACAAGTTTCCGGGTTCGATTCCCGGCAGTACAAACATTGAGTATATGGACATATTTGTTTGTATTCTTTGGTGTTTACTATGTTTATTATGTCCGTTGTTTCGTATCCATATTAGAGGCTAATGCTTAGTTTGCGTAAGAGGGATGTAAAGTCAGTAGATATATATTATTATATTAAGTATTCCAGATACGAGGAATATATAAGGACAAATAAACGTGAAATTTTTTTTGTTCAATTAGCCGTAAAATTTCACATTCAATCCCATATTTTTATTCCTCCGTTAAACAGTCGTAAAGAAAATAGTATTTTCATAAGACTCGAAGATAATATGTAATGCATTACTCTGAAAAGGCTCGGCTCTCGTTTATAAAGATTTAAGAAACCAAAGAGCATCAATGATGGATTATTATGCATTACCATTTTTACTGGTTGACTGTAAATTCTTATGAGAAAGGGTGCAAGTGAACCGGATATTTGAAAATATTCTTAGTATTATTATTCATTTACTCGTAGTTGAACTAAGATAAAATCTAGTGATCTGAAGATATACATGGTGAACAATTTTTTTTCGAGTCTGTTATCGTCATCATCTTATTGAAGGGGCAATTTTTGGACCAACCAAAGGCACGAGCCTACCGTAATGGTGTACAGCCTTAGCAGTCCACGCGGGCCCAGTGCGGATTGCCGACATCACGCACAACATTTGAATTTCTTCGAAGCGTGGTTAGGTTTCCTCACGATGTTTTCCTTCTCCGTAAGAATGTCGGATAAATGTAAATATGATTTCGAAATTCATAACACATTTGTACGTGGCGATTTGAACCTGCACCCTCCAGATCAGAAGCAACGTCCACAACATTGAGCCACCATCGCTCTGGTTGATCCTTGAGTTTGGTATAGTTATAACGTATCCTAGCATAAGGTATATATATGACATGGTTCATCTTCTCATCAGCCTGTAGCATTCTTGTATTGCAGCACAGCATTCCCGCACAGATATTATGCAATAGCTATGGGAAATTGCCACTACCGCGGGCGCCCAATGTGGATTAGTGACGCGGGCTCAATAAGATTGATACGAATAATAAAACCGTTAAAAGTAAAAATATAATGGTACCAATGTCCATTTTTAACAATATGCTTTAACAACATTAAAAAAAACGTGACGCATCAGCAGCAACATCAAGAGTCTCTATGTTCTTACACACAACAACAAGAAAGTTTATATAATTATTATTTATCATACCCGTGTTTTATGCAATAATTACTGCATTGCCCACACTAACACATCAGTCGCACCATAACATGCAGCATTCAACTTACGTGTCCTGAGAGCGTTATGTAATATGCTCTAGATTCGAATTATCATT
>PQWD01007230.1:0-74158 GCA_019425675.1 Leucinodes orbonalis | reverse complement strand
ATTCACCTGTGCGAAAACGAAAAGCCTGAGAAAATGCAATTCGGACATTCGATACACGTAATGTCAGAGCGCAAAACGCAAGAAAAGCAAAGTTCTCAACACAAAATGAACAAAACAATCCGCTATTTCAGTAACTAAGTAAGTAGTTGCTGTGGTAGAGTGAGAAATATTTTGTTAGTTTACTCGTTGGAAAAGTTTGCAAATACTTAGTACCGGAATTTAAAGCTATGGGAGAAATTAAAGAACAAAGTATATGGTACCTATTATTATTTAAGCGGTATAAGTTTAGTTAAAATATGCACTTTCATCTCACATCTTCCAAAATTACTAACGAAAAAGACTTCAATGATCATTCACCCGCAATATGTTGATATGGTCCCACAATATACAACACTTTAGAGCTTTAAGTTTTTATAGTACAACTTATTAATTAAAAAGCAAATTTAATGTGTATGCCAGTAGTACTTAATCTACGCTGAATAGTTTTAAAGGGATTTCAAATCACTCCCAAGATATATTTTTTTCTATGGTGTGTCTGTCTTGAGATTAATCTTGTTATAGTAGCATTTGTATCAGATTAAATTGCAAAACAAAATGGTGCTCTTTATAATCGTCATTTCATTATGTTTGTGTCTTTAAACTTAAGTTTAGGGTATACTCGTATTTTATGGGCCTTGCGTACCCATTTATGAAATACTGCTACGTGGTCTATTGGGTACAGCGTTCGACTAAGACTAAGTGTAGTTCTTAAATCGCGGCGTGTACGGAGGTCGTGAGTTCTTATGTCACTTTATGCGATTTTACCCAGTTTGGTTAGGACATTAATTCAGCCTGAATCACCAGATTGTCCGCAATGAAAGATAATTCCGTGCTTCGGAGGTCACGTTAAGCCGTCAGTTTCAATCTTAGGGTGGTAGTCGTTAACACTTTCCAATCCGCATTGGGCCATGTATTAAATCTGTGGTGTGTACTGACTGGTACACAATATAAATCAGTTAAGTATAGATAGATTTAAATCATTTTAAATGCCACTTGAAGCTGAAAGTTAACAGTGCAGCGCCGATGCCGCTCCGCAGTTGCAGTAATGGTCCCCTATCTGTCTTCTTAAGAGGTGCATTTAGAGTCTCGCGCCTGTCGCTATGTTTGCATAAACCCCTGAGGCAGTTTGTTGCTTATGTAGAAACGTGAGATCATACATTTTTGTAGATAACGGCGCTGGCTCTTTCATGTTTACTTATTTAAAAAATTTAACGATGTCTTTAAATAGTCTTCTTTTTAAATGTAGAATTTGTATACGTAAGTGGATAAACTGAATAAGTTGACAGTGTACAAAGAACCTTACGAACCTTACGGAATTACAAATACATTTACGAAGCTGTAAAAGCTGACCATCCGCGACCAACAGTGACGTTCTTCCGAAAAAAATTTTTCAAAGACATCAAGGTTCCGGGTTTGTATATGTATGTAATTACAAAAACAAATTAAATATGTTATTCCGTGGTTTAGTACACATATTACAGGCTAAATCCTTAGTATGGGACTAGATAGCGCTGTGTGTATGTAAAAAAAAAGATGCGCTCGATTTCCATGGTTTCCATCATCAGACTTCCTTAAAATGGGGCCACGTCTGAATTCTCTATCTTATAAAAAAAGAATCATCATAATCGGTTCATAAATGACGAAGATATCCGCGAACAAACGTAAAAAAATGGATTCGGTCGAATTGAGTAACCTCTTTTATTGAAGTCGGTTAAAAAATGGTCATATGTTAGTATGTTGAAATCATAGGTATATGTCATAGTTATGGTTCCTAGGTTGAAATAATATTAAAGATATTATGCTGTTATTTTTAAGTTCCGATGGTACTGAGAAGGTAGCGGCAATCAAATTGAATTACTTTGAATAGATTTATTATCAGAAGTATTTAAGTAGTTTTAAACATGTGAAAGAGCAATTTTTTACTATGTTTCGTGGCAAAAAATAACACTTACTTTTACTCTTTATAAAGAATAACAAATAATGCAGATAATTGTCGATAACATTAATGCAGGCATTCATTAAGACATTAAAACGTAACAGTTTTTCAATATTAAATTTCATAACTTAAAATATTTTTACAAAAGGATAGCTTCAATTCACTTAAGTTCGTGTTATTTATGCTCTTATACTTTGAAAGCTTTTATTAAGTTTTCATTAATCATGAAAGAATATTAATGCGTTTACTGTGTAGAACTAAAAACTAGTTCAGGCTAAGTGAAAAAATGTATACTACAATTTAGTTAATTAGTTTATTTCGAAGAAGTGCTAATTAATATTGTAGCACTTTTGATCATGCGTTCAAATTTTGTCTAGACCGAGCGCATACTAATGAAACGAAAACTTTCATTCAACATTATATTTTTCAGAGTATTTAATGAACTAGAAAATTTGTTAAAACTGCTCGAGTTAAGATAATAATGTTGAATAATAATGAATTATGTAATTAATATTAATGTCGAGAAGGAACCTACGTCGTTCATCTTCAGTATTGAGATGTCTGTGGGCCTACCCGTATAGGGTGTATAGGCCTTAGTCGTCAATGCGGGGGGGTATAGGGTGTATGGGCCCAGTCCGGATTGGCCGACAACACTTGAATTTCTTCGTAGGTGTGCGCAAGTTTCCTCATGATGTTTTAACCATAATATATCGGATAAATGTACATGTAATTTCGAAAATATATTGGTACGTGGCGGGATTTGAACCTGCACCCTCGAGATCGGAAGGCAACAGTCCACACCAATGGGCCACCGACGCTCTACATCACCACTCTACCGTCCTTTAAGAACCTAAGTCTTAAGATGAATTTTATTTAGATGCGACGGAAGTCATATCAATCAAATTTCATGTTGTACGTTTATGTACACCGGTATCAGTTGGGAGTTATGTTCCTCAAATTTGATACGAATAAGAGTAGCCACTAAGAACTATTAGTCCTTAAAAAAAAAAAAATTATCGACTCCACTGTCCAGATGAAATATTGAAAATTTAAGAAAGATATTTTCGTCATGAATATAATTAGTTACTCCAAGACGACTTACACCAGTGTGTCCAACTGATTATTACCTACTAAAATAAGCAAGCTACTTTTCCTTTTTTGTACCATATAAAGCGAATTAAAAAAATCTGGATATTTTGTTGATACAACAGGTCAACGTCGGCGTCAGCAGCAGGAACAGCTGGTATTGTACAATAGGTACAAAAATCTATGTAGCTGCTATTATTACAAGAGATTATTTTTTTAAAATATAAGAAATAAAATAACGTTAACAATCTTCGTCTTAATAACGACTCATGGTTCCGGGACTTGGCACTCAAAGGCTACCTAGTTCCTATACAAGAAGTAGGTACTATAACCCGTCCAAGGAGCAAGGCGAGATGGAATGATACCAGTACTGAGAAAAAAATGAACCTACTTTTAATTTAAGTATAACTATCAAAAAACATCTTGAAATTTTAAATAAAATAAATTAAATATTTTATACAATTGAGATATATTGTATACTTTCACGATGTTTTTAAATAAACGGTTATGTATCAAATTCTAAGTAGTAAACTTTGACATACGTATCTATCGAATAACAAGTGAAAAAGATAACAGTATTATATTGTATTATCAAACAAAAATCTTTCAGTAATAAAACAGTTATTCCATAAGAAACAAAACAACGAAAATAAAAAAATATATGTACTTATTTTCTAAGTTAAGTTGATTATTAAGCGGAAAGATGAAATGAAAATACATATAATTCATTCATTTATATCCATTAGATATTACAGATTATGTAACATATACCAATCAAATTAAAGATTTCTTTACTTTAAATCACAAGCCATTAATCGAAGACATTATGTGCTGAGCAGAGGAGCTACTTTCAAGATATTTATAAATAAATAAAAAAAACGTGCAAATACAGGGGTCTAGGCTCTGAATATGACTTTGTCCCATTCGGTGTCGAGACCCTTGGTCCGTGGGGCCCTAGCGCTATTAGGCTTTTTAAAGAAATTTCCAAACGTTTAGTCGACCTTACTGGAGACCGAAGATCTGGCAGCTACCTTGGTCAAAGAATTAGTTTAGCGATTCAAAGGGGTAACGCTGCCAGTGTCTTCGGAACTTTACCAAAGGGGGGTTCTTTTAATTATTTTATTTAGTTATTATATATTTTTTTTATTTTAGTTATAATATTTAATTTTTAAGGTTTTTAGTTGTTAGTATTGATTAATTATTATTATTATTTATAAATAAATTAAGACGTTTTTATGATTAGGTGCAATCTCAATAATCTCGCGAGATCTCCCTTTTTTCATCCAAGATCAACCTCGCTAAAAAAGGCTGAGATCTCGTGAGAACGAGATTACATTTCCACACGGAAATGTAATCTCGGAACGCATTAAAGATGAATTTTGTAAGAATGTTGCTTGTAAATTACGAAAATGATAGTAATTGTATTTAATAAAAGATAGTTAATTTCAATTTTGACTTAATTATTTTTAAATTTTATCTTATTATTATAAACAGTTCAGACTATTTAAAAGTAAAACTCCAATCAAATTGGCAAAAAATTTGTATGGCAACTCTAAAAAGTACCTATTATGGCGGCAAGGCTCTTGCAAAGCTGGATGGTTAATATTAAATTACCTTGATTTTTTATTCCGCTTACTAGAACGCTTTATCAATAAATAAAATGTTGAACCGAAATTTTTTACAACTTTTGGTAACATGAAAAGTCCATATAACGCTTTTATGAACCTCTAAACTCACCGAAATCTATTACAACAAACAAATATTAGGATTGGCAAACGACAATATGACCGAGCTGTCAAATTTAGTTCCACAAATCGCCGTGGGACTTGTTTCGTGAAACAGACTCTACATATTTTTTATATAAATTTGGTTAGTTTCTGAACGAAGTCCTAACTGTCTATACTAAGTGTCAAACTGACATTGTCAAAATTATCACAACTTGGCTCATGTTGTGAAACTTATTTCGCAATTTTATTAAACATTTTGTAAATTTGTGTATTCAAATTTGGCTAAAGCTCAGTTAAAATCATAACAAACACGTCCAAAGAAGCTGTAGTTACACTTATTCACCATGCGGCTCGTAGATTCGTCGAAACTTTTAGAACTTCAAAACAGGCCGAAAAATATTCGAAATATTTGCATTGTGGCACACGTGGACCATGGAAAAACTACCTTGGCAGATTCCTTGATATCTAGCAATGGTATTATATCTCATCGAATGTCTGGTAAGCTTCGTTATATGGACAGCAGGCCCGATGAACAAGAGCGAGGTATAACCATGAAAAGCAGCAGTATTGCGCTGTATCATTTGAGAAACCAAGAGGAATACTTGGTTAATCTCATAGATTCACCAGGGCACATAGATTTCTCAAGTGAAGTTTCAACAGCAGTAAGATTATGTGATGGAGCTATTGTTGTGGTAAGTTGTTTTGTTATTTGTGTTGCGACATTAGGTGGATTCTAGCTAGATCATTTATTATTGTTTATAATTCTGTGTTTAGTCAATATTTAATTGTTTAAAAAATGCGGCACTTTTATTGTTAAAACTATGATGTACAGAAATTATTACATGTAGATTAATTTAAAGATTGAGCTTAGTTAGAAATCTGTTCCCTTTCACAACTAATAATTAACAATAAGGCATAGCAGCAATAAGGTTTTCCTACTTTTGATATGGAAGTCCACTGCTTTTATTCTCTAGTAAGAGGCTGGAATCATCACTATTTGGAAGTTGTCATTCCATCAGACCAATTTTAATTTGAAAAATAACTATTTCAATATTGTTTCTTTCTATTAAACAATTACAGGTTGATGTTGTTGAGGGTGTTTGCCCACAAACAAGATTAGCACTGAAGCAAGCATATGCCGAAAATATTCAGGCGGTTCTAGTATTGAACAATTGATCGGTTAATTTTGGAATGCAGTTTACACCATTGGATGCATATGTTCACTTGACACAAGTTTTGGAACAAGTTAATGCTGTGATGGGAGAGCTGTTTGCCACAGAGGTATTTGAAAATGAAGAGAACACCATTGATAAGCAGGTAAATTAGTGAAAATTTATTAACAGTTATTATAATGGTATACTTACATAGTTTTTTAACTAATTATCACTAATTAGATGTGGAATTAATTTCAAAGGTTAAAAGTTCCGAGTGATTCAAACATTTGTGTGCATGAACATGTTGTTGATTGATCTCTATGTAAAATATGTATGTTTAAAAAAATATGTATATAAAAAGTATTTATATGGTCACATGTAGCATGGGTAAACTCACAACACACATAGCATGTTTACTACTCACATAGCAGGCGATTGCTTAGTTTGGGACTAGAAGGCGCTGTGAGAATGACAGTGGATGTTTATTTATTGGGCTTACTCCAACTAGATGGACGGATCTCATCAAGTCCAACACGGAAAATAGTATTAACGAGTGCTCGCACTCCGCCAAGAATAGATATGCATGGCAACACATTACGAGAGTGACCATACCACAAACACTGACCGAGACATAACCATGACCACTCTGACAATAGTGTACGGCTGAGAAGTTTATTAAGTACTTTATTCATTCATTCTTAAATCCAAAATTTTACATTACAGCAAGCAAAACCTCCTCTTAAAGAAGATAACAACTTCTATGATTGGACCTCAGCACTGGAGGATGCAGATGATTCAAATCTTTACTTTTCTCCTGAACAAGGAAATGTTGTGTTTGCCAGTGCCATTGATGGATGGGGATTTACAACTCACACATTTGCTAAACTGTTTTCTGATAAACTTGGTAAGTATTTTACAAAAAATACTCAAGCTAAGTATATTCACTTTAAAAAATACTTTGAAAATCACTTAAAAGTTATAAGGTAAAATAATATATAACAATTTAGAGAAAATTATAACATCAACCTTTTTGAGATTTAATTCTATGTTCAACACATATAATATGTATCTCTTGACATCATAATAATAAAAAATGATTGTCTTTTAAACTGTCTGTAAAAGTGTTAATAAAATTGACATGTTTATGGGCAGTATATGAGACACAATAATTTGGCTTTCAATTGCCGTTGTCTTTTTTCTTTTGTGATACTGTGTAACTCTTATAATCTTTACTTCCAATACCTACTGGAAATGCCTTAAAATACTTTTGTAATCAAACCAATTCATATCACTATTACAGGTGTAAAGGAAGAAATACTGAATAAAGTTTTGTGGGGAGATTTTTACTTAAATCCAAAAACAAAACGTTTTATGAAAGGTGCCCAGGAGAAGGCAAAAAAGCCACTTTTTGTACAAGTTATATTAGATAATCTTTGGAACATTTATGAAACAGTAGTATTAAGAAATGAAAAAGAAAAAGTTCCAGTCATATGTGAGAAACTCGGGATTAAACTCACCACTCGCGATTTGCGGCATACTGATACCAGGATCCAACTCCAATCATTAATGATGCAGTGGCTGCCATTGTCGTTGACAGTATTGAATATGGTTTGTGCAAAACTACCTTCTCCTAAAGAAATATTACCAGAAAAAGTGGAGAAGCTCATGTGTTCAAGAATAAGAGAGTTTGACTCTTACCATCCTGATACACAAAAACTTAAGGGTGACTTCCTAGACTGTGATAGTAGTGATAATAAACCTTTAATTATTTTTATATCTAAAATGTTTGGCGTCGATAAGAGTGTTTTGCCAGCAAATAAGCCTAAAGTGCTTACGCCAGAAGAAATGGCTCGCAGACGCGAATTGGCCAGAAAAATTCGCGAAGAACAAAAACAGAATGCTTCAGAAGCTCCTTCTGATGTAAATGTAAAACCAGAATCTGATAAAAACCAAGAAACTGAAAGTACAGTTGAAGTGGCTGAAGATAAAGAAGAGCCAGCATTTATAGCATTTGCTAGAGTTTTTAGTGGTAAAGTGAAGAAAGGTGATAAGGTTTATGTTTTGGGACCAAAACATGACCCCTCTAAAGTACTTAGTCTTAAAGATTTCAAAATAGATCCAAATAAAAAGTTGAAAGATCTACAAAGCGACGAACATATTACAATTGCTGAGTAAGTATATTTAAATTATAAAATAGTGTTTTTATTCTTTGTGATGTCATTGTATTAAAAAAAAATCTTATTTTGCACAGGATTACATCGCTGTATATTTTAATGGGTAGAGAATTGGAAGAAATTGATGAGGCTGTAGCTGGTAACATAATTGGTATGTAAAATATCCATTATAAGTATATATGTTACTTCATTTGTCAATTTGTGCACATTTTATCATAGTGTCAAGCATAGTGTAAAACTTTATACAGTTGCTAAAATGCTAAGGTTATCAATTAACGCCATAATTTGTTTGGTGATTATAATGTTAACCTATGATTCACTTGATTTGACCCTTCTATATTCTATGGAGATAAGGCATACTGCATCCAATTGTGACAAAACTATGACTTTACAAAAAATATATTAAAATAATTTTAATATTTTTATATACGTAATAAAAAAATATTCAATTCAATATTTCAGGTATAGGTGGGTTAGAAGACCATGTTCTTAAGACGGCTACATTAAGTAGCACAGTTGCGTGTCCAGCATTCAGCGAAATCCAGTACGCAGCGGTTCCCATTTTGAGAGTCGCCATAGAACCCACATATCCCTCCCAACTGCCTCAATTGGTAAAAGGTAAATAACTATTTCATTATTGTAAATTAATAACAATATAAGTTGCTTTGTTATATGCAGTGGTTTACATAGGGCATCACAGATTTAATGATCAAACACAAAACTTACCTGCAATTGAAGTGAATTTTAAAAATTTTAAAGTTCAATTGTTTATATTAAATTTGCTGTAAGCTTTAGAATATTAACAAGTAGTAATAAGTCTTTCTTCTTTTGCATGTTGTGTTTACCTTTAATGATTGCTACATTTAGAATTAAATTTATTGGTAAGGTAGCTCAGTTCATATTTTGTAACAAAGACTTGTGAAGTGGCAGACGTCAGGTAGTAATGAGCTAATTATTTGTATAAAATTTATTATAACAATACAGCATAAGCTGAAGTATTATTAATTATTTTCTGTCTTTTTGAATTTCAGGACTCAAGTTGTTGAATCAGTCCGATTCGTGTGTACAAGTTTTGCTACAAGAAACTGGCGAACATGTGCTAGTAACTGCAGGGGAAGTTCATCTTGAGAGATGTCTGGAGGACTTAAAGTAAGTTATATAAGCAGATAAGCGATTTACACTTATTTGGGTCATTGTTATTTGTGGTAGTGATTAACTGGTTAATCAATTATTTTAAATAGTTATTGATAGTAAAAAAATAACATAGAACTGTTTAAGTCTTAATTGTAAACTACATAGTTTGTCCAAACAATGACAAACTAATGTAGACTCTATGCCATTGTTATAACAACTTCAACACCATGTTAAACATTATGCCAATCTATTTACATACTCATAGTTATGATAACGCAACATTGACAGCCAGTTGGCTACATTTTAAAAGTAGTGTAGTAATTTTTGCTCTTTAGTGGAAAGCTAAAGACAAACCTACCCATTAACCCTGATGACGTACCTATCTTAATCTGCTTGTTTAAGTTTTTGTGTGTATTGTTCAATAAAATTTATTTAAATTAGAATCATGGACAAATTCATTTTAGACAATTCACTAAAAAAATTTGTATTTCATTTTACAGGAACCTGTACGCAAAGATACCAATTCTAGTTTCCGAACCAATAGTCCCATTCAAAGAGACCATAGTAGAACCCCCAAAAATCGATATGGCCAATGAAGAGATTGATAATCAAAACGATAAAGCAAATAATACTCAAGAAGATCCTGTGATCACTGTTTTTACTAATAACAAACAGAGCAAAATTAGAATACGAGCCAGACCCATACCTGCAGAAATAACAAATCTCCTCGACAAATCTACAGATTTATTAAAAGCTATGTCACAGCATATAAAACTTTACAGGGCGTATCAAGAAACGATAACATAGAAATAAGATAGACGAATTATACCTCAATGGAACAAAGTATAAGCTATCCGATAAAATGTTGAAATTAGTACAGAATTTCATAGATGAATTACAGGGTATTTGCTCGAAGTTAGGCCCTGAGTGGAAAGATGTGATCAATCAAATTTGGTCTGTAGGCCCCAGGAATTGTGGTCCAAATTTGCTTTTAAATCAGACAGCGGATTATATTACAAAATATTTGTATCACGACAAAGAGATCAAGGATGATCCCAGGTTTGAATATGAGAGCAGTTTTGTGAATGGTTTCCAACTGGCAACTTTGGCAGGCCCATTGTGCGAGGAACCTATGATGGGGGTGGCATTTTGCGTTGAAGAATGGACTTTGGATAAAAGTGAAGGGGAAGATGCAACTCATACTTTTGGACCTTTGTCAGGTAAATTATATTGTTTGACAAAAAATGTGTGTTTGTTTGTCAACAAATTGGTATTTTAATCAAATTGTGGCTTTAGATAGCGTAGCTTTAGGTTTATAGTTGAGTAACGTATCTATGTGTATATGACTATGTACATGCATATTATCAATCGGTTTAAAAATATGTAATGATATATTTATTTAATACAATAGCACAGACCTTTCATATAACCTCAAACGAGTTGTTATTGCTTCAGTTTTACTGATGAGGCTGAAACTGGCAGACAAATTCTATTAGAAAAAACCCAATGGCCAGAGAAAAAGACTTGGTTCTAAAAGGGCTGTTTTTGTTTTTAACTGTTTTTGGCCTTCAATTTTTTTTTACATACTGCAGGGACAGATCAGAACACAACATTGCTTTGGAGAGTTTCAGGCCGTAAGCAACCACGCGGTCCTAGTGCGAATTAGTGGGTATTAACGAATAACATCTTGAGATAATAGCTGGGACCAACAAGCACGGAGGGAAGGAATATTTATTGGTCACCTACTCTACGATTGTAATAGCTGCTTGACTTGTGCGACTGTCAACAGAACTATGCACGACACCATCGAGTCCTTTCTCTCTCTCTTCAGCAGTCCACTGCTGGACATAAGTCTCCCCCATTTGGCGCCAGATATCCCTGTCCACCGCTTTCCTATCCAGCCTCCATCTGCGACCATTCGCAATTCGTCAGACCATCGGGCCAAAGGGCGTCTTACGCTTGCCAAGACGCGGTAACTTTAGTTCGGTAACTTCAGTTCTTTTGCAGATAACATAATTTCTGATCTCATCCCTAATCGATCCCTCAAAGCTAGTGATTTTTTTATTCTTTGTGCAGGTCAAATAATGTCGGCTGTTAAAGAAGGTTGCAGAAAAGCATTCCAGGCTCAGCCGCAGCGGTTAATGGCAGCCATGTACTCGTGTGACATCGTGGTGGATCAGAAAGTACTGGGTAAGTTTTCTGTAGTGTTCATAATTTTGGAACAAACATATTTGTGTTTTTATAGGTTTTAGCTTTTATGCGATAGAGTTAAAATAAAACAATCTTATAAGATTCCATTAGGTTTAATTTTCATAATTACAAATATTGTAATTAAAGACTACTATTTACAACGTAACTGTCTATGTATAAATATGGTTTACTTAAATAAATACTGTATCAACTAAAATTAATTCTTATACACCTATAAATGCATCGAAAAATTACACAAATTCCACTGAATCACTTATCACATTGTTTCGTGTACATTCTTACATTATTAAATAGTTCATTCACATCTGAAAACAATCTTCATGTCTTGGTGGGGACATATTTGTTCGTGTTTTGCTTACGTAATTTTTCCGAATAAAAACTTAAAACTATAGTCATGGTTAAGTCTAAATGTCTGGCAAATAATATTTCTAAATTATAAAGAATTAATTGATATGTGAGTACATTATATATTATAGATTCTAAAATCGAACGAGTTATAGAGTGACGTAGTGACTTTCGAACTAGATATCTTTTAAATTACAATTTATCCGAATACATAGGTTAGTAAAATTGCTTCGACCTATCTGAAATGTTTATACTTCACTACTGTTTTATAACGCTTTCTCATAAATAATAAATAAATGCAGTTGTACTGAGTATTCATAAGGCAAAAAACTTTCATCATACTAAACGCAAGTTTAGAATGGGAAGACACCAAGGGAGCATTCGATCGACTATCGTTATGTCGAAAATGTAAGCGGAAGCGTTTCGATACGTATTTTAAAAATAATTAAGTCTGCGTTGGATTCAAAAAGGCATGACGGGCCTTTGTGGATCCAACATACTTTTTTAAGTCTACATCAGGTTTTATTCTAGTCGATCCAATGTAACGATCGGGCTAGCTCTTTGACTTTGTACCATGGGAAAGGGGGGTATTCCGACGTCGCCCGCCTCGAGCGTGCGAGTCTGCTTCGCCTATTATAATAGCTTGGCTCGGAAGCTGTGGGAATGGTATCGGTTGTACACAGGCTTCTCGGGGTACGGGTGTGGTTGAGAATAGTCCACTTTGTAGGTACTCGTGGTGCTTTGAATGCCGCCATTGGAGAATCGATTCGTGTTGAAACCTGGGAAGTGAAATTGCATGTTTAGCGGTGCATTTTACACGTTTTTTTTATTTTTTTCAACTCAATTATCGGTCGTTTATGGCATCTTATCGAGATGGTGGTGCCTTCGTTTAAATTATATGGTGTTGGGTGCTACGATTTAAATAAAATTACAACCTTGGTTGAGATAGTTTTTTTCCCTATCGGTGGATATTAAGGTACTTAATACCAAGTGCTAATATATAAACAACCTTCATAGCAAAAAAAAAACTATTTAGTGCAAAGTTTAAAATTTAAATTGTTAGTGTTAATATACTAATAATGGGCACATACTCTGTATTATGAGTGTTTTTATTTCAGAGTTTCTTTGAATTTTGGGGCGTAGATATCAAGATTATATAAGAGTTTGAACAAGAGGGCGATCCTGCTCCGTGCGCGATTGTATTGATTATGTGGAATATGGTTCTTACTTTCCTTTTAAATTCATTTCACTTAACAAATATATTTTGAGTGACTTAAAACTGACTGAAGACAGCGCATTATCACATATCGTTTTTTGTCAGTTGTTCTACTAATACTTACCATAATTGGAGGTTGGTCTGACACACATCATTCCGTAAACCCTGATGCCAGGTACCGAAGCGTAGGTCGGCTGATCGTGCGACATTGGGCCCTCTATAAAAACAAACGTTGGTTTTAAATAAAATAAACAAAACGTTTTGATTTTGTCATCATCACAGCTCATTAAACGTCCCCACCGAGGGGCACGAGCCTACCCGCATAGGGTGATTAGGCCTTAGTCGTCCACGTGGGCCCAGTGCGGATTGGACGACTTCACACACAACCTTCGAATCTCTTCGCAGGCGTGCATGAAGGTTTCCTCACGATGTTTTCCTTCACAGTAAGAGCGTCGGATATTTGATGTTGTAACATTATTTAAAGATTGAAGATTACTAGATGGATGACTCAACACTGAATCGTCTAGGTGGTCAGATATCGTCCCGTAAAGTAGGAGTGTTTTGCATGTTTGTGATTCGGGTTGAGGGCATTGTAACTGACTGGTTGTAGAGACATCTGTCGTGTCTGGTGACGGTCGCAGAGTAGTGTTACCCTCTATAGAGCAATCGAAATATCAGACAGCAATAATCTGGTTTAGTGCTGTTTGAGATAAAATAAAATATAATGAGATAAAATATAGTGAGTTGAATGTAGTCTACATGGATTGACCAAATTTTGAAATTTCCGTAGATTTGGGTGACACTTTAATTTTATTCTCATAGTGACTTCTGTACCGTACAAAATATTAATTTCACTAAACTTTGTTCTACTTTAATGGAATTCATATTTGTATTTTAACAAGCGGATTTATTTTGATTACATTCCTGTATAATTTTTCAGTGTGAGCCGAGTTGTGAGATGGGAATGCCTCGCATACACAAAATAAACAATTATTCTATAAATAAAATCGTCACATACCTAGTATGTGATTTTCAGGGCATCGGCATATCACCAGATAGTGCGATTTGCCGGTCCTTATGTTCTGCAGCGCCAACAAGGACCAGTCCCGGGGGGCGCGGCACTCACGCATCTCGGACACCGCTTCGCAAGTCTTAACTAATGTTACTGCTTTGTACGCGTACTGAAAACAACAATTTTTAAAATGAAATTAGTCATTGATACACAGTTAACCCTTTGCCCACCAATGACGCCTTAAGGTGCCAGGCTTGATTTTCTATTGTTCTGTGAGTTAAGGGAAAACTGACGCCTTTAATAGGTGATCGATCATTGATTTTAAACAAGAATCACAGTGAAAATATGAACTTGTAACGAAAACATGCCAGGCCAATATAGATATCCAGTAATTGCACTTCAACATTGAATAAAACTATAGTATAGAGGTACTGATAGCATAATTGTTAAAGATGGGGAAACAGGTAAGATTGAGGTACCCCGGCGGACGACCTGATACTCGGTCTTCCTTACATAATATAGGTAATATTTACCTACTTCCAAACAATTTTGAGATGACCTATTTAATCATTTGTCAATACTTATATGTTTTATGGTATAGGAGGAAAACAATCATCTAGTTTAGGTACCTGTAAAAGACTTTCAGGTATTCAGATGGTGTGGAAACAGTCTTTGGATATAATTTGAAAATGAATAAGTCGTCACAATTTCATAAGTACCACATCAGGTTTATAGATTGTGAATAAGATATTCCCACCGTACCACCAATTTTAATTTATGCGCAAATTTTGCGTTTGACTTCCCTTGAAAATACATATAATTCCGAAGCAGTTCCGGTATTTATGATGAAATGACTACCTTTCTTACGTCTAAATTCAATTATTATTGACTTTGACAATGCTAATAACTTTTCCCCAAAGCAGTCCACTGCTGGACACATGTCTGCCTTTTGCGTCGATATCCCGGTCCTCATGCTGTTGCCAATTAGTCGTCGTTAACTAATACAAAAGGGGATTAAAGTGTAAAGTAGTAATTATCACATATGTATTAATCAGATTGGTAATCGACTTGAATTTCGCCATAATCTCGTAAGGAGGAATTGGAAACTACGCGACATGAGATCTGCTTCACCTCCGAAAGATTATTCTAGCTCACAATAACATACCTCTAGTAACTTTCATACAGTTTAGATAAATAATGTTTTCAGTTACACGCCGTCACTGTGTGATATTTTGTCACATAAACAGAAGTCAGACATCAAACTTGTTTAAGCCAATATTGCATGTAATAACTTAGAAACGCATGAAAACAAGTTGACAGTACTAATTTAATGTGTGCAAAACGTTAATTTAATGTAGTTACAGCCTTTCTGAGTAAACATAGCACTTTCCAGGCATCCGTTATAGGCCCGCTCGGAAAAATGTTGACCTGATTTACAACTTTCGTTATCAACGTTTCAACGAGTTAAGCCAAATAAAGACAATGTACGGTTTTAATAGTGAAATGAATTCGACCAAAAGAGGAATAAACAAATTTATAATAGCTCGCTATAGTAAAGTAATCAGTATAAAATAATACATTAAAAAGTGGAACCACTTCTTAGTTTTGTTTCATTTTGAATATTGAACAACTGCATTAAGAAGTTATCAAAGTTAATAAAGCATTGAAACTTTATGGAACTTGGGCACGAACTGATTTTAATTTATTATTGCATGCACCATGTATTAGGGTGTTGATGACATAAGTATATACATGTATACAGTTAAGTACTTATTTATTTCTGGTTGTACTAATACGTTGGTCATATAGTAGGTATTGTTTTTTGTATGTACTGCTTTACCGGACAAGTTCCAATGACTCAAAATGTTCTGGGCTCAAAAAAATAATCCATTAATGAGAGTATATAAATGTCTTTAGCCTTTTTCTTAAGATGTTTCATACTGAAAAGGACCTCATACCAACCGCTAATTGCAAGATAGCTTAGAAAATCCGAAAACGTACTTCACAATTCTTTACATCCACCGCGTGGTTTCGCGATTGTTCAAACCGCGAAAGAAATTTCGAATCGGCAACAATGGTGGCCATTAATGCGGTTGAATCGTCCGCTAGATTATTCTGTCAGATGCTTACCGTGCTTACCTTCTTTTTGGAATCTGTGGTGAGCCTCGTGTATGCAGGTCGTCGGCGTTGAGGCTGGCGGAGCAGGGGTCTCGGTAGCGCGCCGGGCACGCGCACAGCGGCTGTGTGTAGTTGAGACGCACGTACACAGCATTGCAAACCTGCAAATGTATTGCCAAAGTTGACACGGGGTTCTTGGATTATTTGTTTATTTCTACACGAGTTAACATAGCAGTAAAAGCAACATAGCATTAATAAAAAAGAGATACATTAATATAGAAGGAGAAAACAGGAAGACAGATTATGCCTTCGTCAGCCAGTGGACCAAAAAATAGGGAATTGTGTTTAGGGACCCTGTATTTGTTCATAAGAAACTAACCAAAGATATATGTTCATAGATTTTCTGTAAGTTTCTATGTCAAGTGAGCTGTTGAATATTGTTTACTGGCGTATTGAATTTGTATATCCGACCGCAGACAGCTAAATTGCGAAGTTTCTTTTGGTTATGTGCAAAATACCAAACATGTCTGTTAGTCTTTACATTTGGTATTTCAAGTCGTACTCTGAAGAGTTATAATGCAAGACATGCCCTATACGTAGGATAATCATGGTAATCATCTTCTTAACAATTGACTTAAAACAATAATAATAAAATATCACCGGCTAATCTAGCATTAGTGTAACGTGTTTTATATAATTAAATTTCTGAAGCTTGCCTAAGGAACTTAGATACATTAGATTTAATAAGGAGCAGACAAACTAGTCCTAAAAATATTAAGTTCCTGTTTTCACTTCCCTTATAATTTAACAGACTGTCGTCTCTTCAGAACGTAAAAAAGTTCTTTAAAACGTCAACTGAATTTTGTTAGTCAATGTACCCCTGCTTGTTTTTTATTGCTTGAAAAAATATCATAAATAATATAGGCGGTTACTTCAGTATAGTACTTTTAGTAAAATATTAATTTTGTACCAGGTACCACGAGTGTTAGAAACATCATTATTTACCTGCTGAATAGCGCACTCTGGCAGCAAGTATATGTGTTGGTTGTGAGGGTAGTAGTGGTATTTCGTAGGCTTTGCCAAAACAGATGTTGATCCAGCAGGCAACGGTACAGTCTGGAAATAAAAGAAAAAACATTGTAGCAAATATAATTAAATGCATCATTTACCTACATGTAATACTTAAAAGCTACACTTTAAACCATAATATCGATACAAACTACGTAATTGTGGCTGGAAAGATAACTGTATTTGGTTTAGGAATATAAAAGCAAGATTACTGCGTTATGTAGTCTTATAAAAGCACGATTTATAACTATAGCATTACTGGGCGGGAGTTAGTGAAGCAAAATATTTTTCTATTTTTTAAGCACAATAGTGCTAAAGTAGTGCCGGTTCAATTTCTTAGTAAAAGTCCATGTACCCATTGCAATTCCAAGAACACATTATTCTTGTTAATTCGAAAGGTAACCTCTAAATGGTCGTAACAGTTCATAGCGACGAAAGCGTCAATTATCCAAGTTGTCATTAATTATTGTCACAATGCTGAGAAACGTCTCTAAGTCGGCCCCGGCCTGCAGTGCTACAATCTTATTTATGTTCATAGATTTTCTGAAAGTTTCTATGTCAAGTGAGCTGTTGAATATTGTTTACTGGCTTATTGAATTTGTATATCCGACCGCAGACAGCTAAATTGCGAAGTTTCTTTTGGTTATGTGCAAAATACCAAGTCCATTTTCATTTCAGATAAATAAAACTATTTTGATCTCAATGTTTTTTTTTGCGAGAGCGGAATGGTCTATACTGTTTTGGTGTGGCTGACATATCCGAGGAGTCATTCGTGCGCGATGATTCTAACTCGATACAATAATGCTTCACGGTCATGCACCTGACGATTTTGTACGATTACGTCGTCACGTTGCCGGTCCAGGTTATTAAACTGGTTAACGTCCATTATCTATTGCATTTTTTCATTTTATATAATTATAACCTTTATGGGAGTACACATCAATTTGGACAATTGCAACCTTATTAATTAACGAGTTTTAAAAACAGTGTCACTGTATTATTGCAAGGCTGTACATATTGTAACGTGCTATTGTAATTTGTTATGCATAGATCAAATGATCTCAATCACATATGTAGTATACGTTTTTTGACGAACAATAGAAACAATTTTAATCAGTGTTCGCGTCTTCTTAGCGTTCACGAGATTTTATTGTTGCGTATCACGGAACGCATTGAAACAACACTAGTCGCGTGTCCGTTATTCATCAAAGTTTAACTTCGCCAGCAATTACAATGTTCACCTGCTGGGAGATCTAATTTTGATTATATCAGGCCCTGGCGAATCTTCCCTCTCATCTGATCTAGTAACCCGTATTAATATCAGATAATAACATTGTACATTTAGCAACGGCTTTTATAATTTTTTGAGCTTTTGTTGGTGTTTTTTATATAATTCTAGATAATTCAGTTGTCCATGGGTATCATCATTGATTTTTATTTTTTGGAAAGGTCTACACACTTATTTGATAAAATGCGTGATCTCTCATTCGCTATTCGTATTTTGCTTTTTCACGGTACGTGGCATAAGTGGTGTTTATAAACTCCAATGTTTATTATTATCATTAAAATTATAGTTTAACACTTTTTTATTATTATTACGGATACTTTCACTTTTTTTTTAAAACCATTGACGTTCTTATTAGCTCTTGCTCTTTTTAATTTGATTGTTTCTTTCTCATGAAGAAATTAAATGTTCTATGCAGTAAGATTACGGCTCTGCTCCAACGGTTCGCTTTCACCTTGACTTTGGTTTAAGTTATTTCTTTTACTTAACTTTAACATTTATAGGCCTAGAAAAGGTACTCTTTAAAACGCTGAGAAGTTTACTTTGATAAATCAGTTAAGTTTTAATACATATGCAAATTAGGAACTAAAAGAAGTTTTTATTTGTCAAAAGTAAGAATATAGGTTCCTAACACAAAAATTAAACCCATACAGGGTTTAGCATTAGGTGTCATTTTTTATAAATCTAATACATTAAAGGCAGAAGATTCACAACTACTTGTGCTTCCTGAAAGAGTATCATCATCAGCTCATTAAACGTCCCCACCGAGGGGCACGAGCCTACCCGTATAGGGTGATTAGGCCTTAGTCGTCCACGCGGGCCCAGTGCGGATTGGACGACTTCACACACAACCTTCGAATCTCTTCGCAGGTGTGCATGAAGGTTTCCTCACGATGTTTTCCTTCACCGTAAGAGCGTCGGATAACGTACATATATTTTTCGAAAATTCGAAAATACATTGGTACGTGTCGGGATTTGAACCTCAGCCCTCCCGGTAGGAAGGCGACAGTCCACAACACTGAGCCACCGACGCTCTCTGAAAGAGTATATTGAACAAAATATATAGAGTCCTGAATCCCCATAAAGTAATAAATAATACCTAATCAATTTGCATGTGCCATTACGTGAGTATTAAAAGTGTAAGCGTCGTGTACACACAAATACATTTTTGGAGCCAAATTTTATCGCTACATTAGACGGTACTGTTCTTTTTGAGAAGCGGTAGGTACCGTACTGATTTCGCCATCGATAACAGGCCACGTCTGAGATGAGTCAGGAGAGGGCAAGGCATTCAGAGAATATCCTATTTCGTGTACTTTTTGTAAAACCTCGCCGGACGTCACGTTTCAATGGTATCATGGTTTGAGGCGACAGTGGTTCGGGTTCATGTCGAGCTATTCACATGTATTGTCGAGTTAAATATTTCATTTGGATACAACAACAGTTATGTTATTTTTAAAAATGGAACGCAGAATGCGATTCGAATTTGGTTATTTTAACCTCCATAGCTATAAAGGTGAGACCACCAACGAGTGACCTGAATTCTGTCTAATACATAAGTACGATGTCTAAGAAAACGTTTTGCTAAGAGATGAAAATAAATAAGATATTTATGGACTCATATGCTATCAATACGGCAGATGTTTTGTTTTTCTAATAAATATCGACAAAAAATGTTATAAAAACAAAGAAAATAATAATGAAATCCTGTCCGAATTCATCGTCTTAAGAAATATTTGTCATTAATTCAATTTGACTCTTTTGGTTTTTGTTTGCATAATTATCAAAAGTCACTACTAAAACAAAGCTATTAACTATACGTATCAGCTACCATACATTCCGTTTCCATTATGACTATTATAGTCATAACTAGCGGCATTATAGTGATGACTATTGATCTGTAATCTATCACCATTATTCCCCATCTTGTCTTTTCACTGAGCATAAACATCAATTAGAAACTAAATAACGAGGCCATAGAGCAGTGAAGTGTTTACATTCCGCGCTCAAGAAGAAGCAGTGGGCTATCGTCGCTGCACACAAATATTTTATCATTGCATTCACACGTCGGCGTTCGAAGACAGAGGTACTAAATATGTTTACCACCAAAATATGTTAATATTGTATGTAGTAGTAAGACTGAATATAATATTACCGAGCGCATTCGTATTTTTAACAGCGTTAAATTAATTAGGATTATGGAATATTTTAATACAGAAAGTTTAACTTTAATTAAGGATTTATAAAATAAGTAACAATGGTGTATTACATATTTTACTCGTAAATGGTAGACATAATTACTATTACAAAAAATATATACTAGGGATGTAGGGATAGTATATTTTAATACATTTATTCGTTTACAAGAAAAATGTAAGCATGATTCCTGTTTATTAAATCGCTACTAAAGTTTATATAACATTACAACAGAATATAATCCTGGCCATCAATCTTGCATTACATATCAATTAAATTACATATAAATAAATTTGGTGAGGTTGTTTGTTATATCGGATGTTATCATTTTTCTTCATACATATGAACATAGATAAGGTACATATGCCGACATATTATTTTTTTATTTCTTTTTCCGTCTGTTTGTTCCGGGTAATCTCTGAAACGGCTGGATGGATTTGGACGGAACTTTTGTTGGCAGGTAGCCGACGTAATAAGGAAAAAATAGGCTTTTTTATTTTAGACAATACTTCTTATTTTAGCAAAAAAACATGTTTAACTGCGGGAGAATATCTTTTAACGCGAGTAATACCGCGGGGAACAGCAAGTCTTTAATAAAAGTGATCAATGGAATATTTGTATTAGCCACTTAAAAAAAACCTATTTTGTATAATATTCTCGAAATATATTATGTACATTTAGACTCATACATGTATGTCGTTAATAGTACATCAAAAATGGTCACAAGTCCAACATTTAATGTAGCAATCTCATTTTTAGTCTAACACGTACTTACTACAGCTATATCATGTCGGTCAGTGTGAAATTCGCAATTTTCGGGCTCATATCTGGTCCGACTGTTATTCTATGACGTGATAGCAACTCCGTTAGCAGTAATAAGGTCAATGTTAGGGCAGAACTGAGTTCACACGACATGTTTACCTTAACAGCAGCGCATCGGGCCGCGATCTCGACTGGAGTCAAACTTCGTGACATAACTCCGAGATTCAGATAAGTAGCGAGCGGTAAATAATAGATAGACGTCATGTCATGCCCAGCCTCGGCTTTTTGATGTTACTTTATTTATTGTGACTGAAGTTTCAATATCACGTTTGCTTGGAAAAAAGCAATCTATATAAATACTATCATAAAAGCGCAGTTGTGGCCAAAAATAAATATTTACCTGAAATGTATAAAATAAGTAAATAAATGATCTGGATGAAGCTGTGAAGTAATTACAATCAGTATAAATTATATATAGTTTTTACGATTTCTAATACTGTGTCGTTTGCCATTAAATTACAGTATTTGAGCAAAAATGCTTCTTTCACTGAACATGTCTTAAAAAATATTAAAAAAAAAAACACTTTTATCTAATCACATAAAAGACTTGGAATTCACAAAAAAGTTATGATATGACTTAGTGCGACGCGAAGCATCTTAAACTGCATAAAAACCTAAGGTATGAAGTAATGAACGTCAGTTCAAATCAAACAGATCAGAAGACGTTTAACTTTCAATCTACATTCATTCTTTATCCAAAGTTAAAATATAAGATACATTTTTCTGAAAAACATAATGAAACAATTACCTTTTAAAATATTAAATTCGAAATGAACTAAACTTATTCTTATAACTTGAAACAAACACAAAAAAGCCGTAAGAAATAATAAATAAACACGTTTTCTTTGTAATTAGTGAATGCAATAAAAACTTGCTATATTACCGAAGGGACCAATATTACATTCAGGTATAATTAATTCACGTTGGGTTACATAATTATTCCTCGCTAACGAGTAGGTGTGTCTTGGAACATTTAACTTTGTGACAAGTCTCTATGAATAGATCTTGATCTTTTACTGTGTGAGAAAAAAATATTTTATTTTATTGCTCTGCGGTGTTAATTTTTATTTAAAAAACGCTGCTTTGAGTGTAACCTTAAATTCATTAATTTTTTAAATTTATTAAATGAAAACACGTCTTTTAAAATCTTCTCAAATGGCCTAAAAATTAACTTTCTATTAGTTTTTTCGTGTTTGTGATATGGGTATAATATATAAAAAGTGAGATAGGCATTGCAATTAATTCACATCCTTATGTTACAAGAAAGCTGGTGCACTGAAATCAATTTTATGCATTCCGGGTGTATCAAAGAGGAGAAAGTCCACTAACGACCAATAGAGACCGAGAAAGCAACAAGTTTAAAAAAGGAACAAAGAGGAAACATAGGAAGAAGAAATGGGGATATAGTACCTAGGATAACCGCAATTATACGACAAATACACGCCAAGCTTTATTTTACGCCTGATTTTTGTGATGCCGTTGTATATTCTGGTTGAGGCGGCCTTTTGTCCGAAGCATAGCTCTCTCACATAAAAAGTAACAAATACTCGGAGTTAATTCTCCTCGAATTACCAGGTAACTGAATGCTTTTAATTTTTACATTAAAGATTATACTAGTAGTAGCCTCTCGACAATTACAGAATAGATTATTATTGAATGAAAAACTAGCACTTCCTGAATATAAAATTTATTAATTCTGGAAAAGCAGTTTTAACATGCAACTAGCATTTTACTTATTTCTACAAAATAGCTTCACGAAATTTCCTCAAGTATCAAAACGAATTGTTCCACGATTGCGCGATTTGCGTTCGTTGGCCGCGACCAGCCCCTGAGTTGGGTTGTCACATCTGCCCAGTATAACATAATATAAAACTGGTATAATTTTGAAAAATATACCGTAAATCTTTATGATAATTTTATTATGTACGAACTAATACACATTATGCTGCCCATGTAACGAAGTATACATATTTAAAAATTTTTTAGCCACATAAATTCGGAGTTAAAATGTAAGACAAGCACTCCCTACAGTTAAATTAACGGATTTGTATAATGACATCAATACGTCGCAACTTAGAAACTATAGTGCTTCGATTGCTTTTCCTAGAACTGGTGTATTTTTTGTAGCCAACAATGAAGAGTCATCCGGGGGAAAAGGGGTGGTTGCCACTTAGATCAGGTAGGTGTCGGGTTAGTCGCTGACATTATGACAAGCAATTTTTCTATTACTTATTGGAATAATTATCTTAAATGATATTTATTTTTAAGATTTCTGTTAACCCTATCTGCACCCACCATACAGGTCCTGGATTGTCAGTTACCGTCTCTGCCGTAAGCGAGATCACTTCCGACACGTTCTGTTTTGTTTGTCTGAAACCGACGTGCGACCGCGCATGCTTGTATAGGTCTTTAATTACAGAGATATTAGATATATTTTTACACACACTTGGTTGCTGTTACAATGAGTAATTTAACTGTATTTCTGCAATGGGTTTCACTCTTCAAGCCTGATCACCAGGTGGTGATTTGTAATGGTGATTAACTAAGAGCAGTGGTTCAACCCGTTATACAGCGAAATCAGAGTGACTTCCAAGGTCGCTGGTCTTGTCTTTTCTTTGAGTAAGTAATACTTATCCTAAAAGATCTACACTATAATTCACTATTCTGAAGATTATATAATGAATTTTATAATATTTAATCGCCAGTCATAGACAGTATGATCATGGTTTTTATTCTATAATAAATAAATCTAATAAACGCTTTCACGAGAAATGTATTTTCAACGTCAATGTATGCGATTATTTTTATTGACGTTATTTTTTATGTAACGATAGCTATTTTGTTTTTTAGTTGTTATAGCTATTACAAAATGCGTCCAATATCTTTATCTGGTACTTTCAATAGCTTCCTTGTTTGGCACCAAAAAGTCTTAGAGCCTTCGAAGAGCTGGGACAATTTTGAGTAAGACAGTTAAAGTTGTTCCTCTTATGTCCATGGCAACATTTAAGTTGTTCCTCTTATTTCCGTGGCAACATTAAATAATTGGTTTTGTTTCTAAACGCAGCACACTGTTGTAATGAAATTTTAAGTTTGTGTTATTATATTCAGAATCTGGTTTTGGAATGCATACTTTCGTCATGTAACGTCCAGATCATGATTTCCTGCAGTGTTTATAATTCACCCCGCCCAGATAGCATTCAATGGGATAGCGGCTCGGTTATTTAATACACAACATTCTATGAACTGACTCTTATTTCAACATTTCAGGGCTACCGACGACGATTCAAAGCCTAGGTAATAAAGTCATAGTAATATGTAATGACATTGAGAATATTGCTTTAATTTATTGGCACGATAAAATTGACGATAAACTGAGTAATAGAATTGTAGAATAGAAAATATTGAGAATTTATCATGAACATTTAATACGATTTGAAAATATTGGAGATTATACGATTGGAGATTTTTTATGTAATTTAAAATGCGTTTATAGCCATACAATAAGCATTCATAAGCAGGAGCCTTGGTTGATGATTGATTATGCATTTAATAAAACTTTCGAAGAAACGATAGTAGAATATAAAACTAATACTTGTTTTTAAAATAATTATGTCTCTGGCCAACAGGTTACCCTTATAATAATTACTCCTGTGAAATTCCTCAAATATGTCCAGAAAAATCACATATACTTATTTTTCGAACAGACTTACGTTGATTACTTTAATTCCGATGAAAATTCTTGACAGGTGTTATGGATCTATACGCTTTATTGATCCAAGGAATAGAAAGTTTTGCAAGTTTGACGTTGAAATTTTTTAAATTGTTATTACGTACCTTTCTAGCTATGATAAATCATCATGTATTCCTCAGTTTGTTCAAATTCAACTTATTTACAATTTGTGTGAACTTGCGTAGCACTTTTCACCTATAAAAAAAATTGGCAGCACGGCTTTCCACTAACAAAATTGTTCAAATTAATAACATAATTGAACGACTACAAATAAATTATTTTTCTCTGTACAAAGTGACCGCACCTAAAGGTAATTATTGAAATGAGGTTTAGCTGTCCATTGCCACTGGCAAAGACGTGAGCTATGCGGTGAAAATCCCTAGTATTCAGGATTTGTGTCGGTTACCGTATGCCTTCCATGTACGCCATGACGATTTGTTATTTATTGGTTCTAGTAAGCTGTGAAGGTATTTAAATAGGCTCGTTTGCTAATTGGTTGACCGCAGTGTAATCAGGGCTGCAGTTAACAGCTAGTGTTGCCAGATGTGCAATTTAAAAAGAAATACATATCTGTTTACCATACATAACAACCTAAAATTTAAAATTTTGTTGGAAAAAGTAGATACTAAACTGAAGAGGTACGTTTTAAAAATAAACTTTTATTGACTTCGTTTTGTTATACTCGTAGGTACATTAGGGAGGAGTGGCTCTCTTTGTATAGTATCAGGTCTTGTTTCTCCATCACTTTGCCCAACATCGTATTACACGTCGCGAATAGTCTTATTCCTTTCTCTTTTTTTGGCAATACTTTATGACTTATATAACTTATATTAGATTTTTCCCTATTTTTTAAAAACAATACCTCTATTGCAGCTGTGGACACAAGCCTTTGTTAATTGGATTCCATTTTTGTATAGTTAATCCGTTTGTTAATGCTAATTATAACTATATCGAAAAATCATTTTTGTAAATTTAAAGGTATCTATGCTTGGTAAAAATAAGTCCTTAAAATACTGTAAACTGCAAAATATGAAAACTCCGCTTACTCGTTGTCAACATATGACTTTAATTTACAACGTGGCTACACTCTTCTGCTCTCAAACGTTCAATCGTGTTAGTTAGATACAATGTTTTTGCTACCATTACGATGAGTTGTGTTTATAAGTCGTTTTCTTGAGAGTACAAAAAATGCTTAAACTAATAATAGTTACACGGTAAAATATCGCTCCAATCGCCTGTGAATGATTGCTAAATCAACGTTTTGTTTACCGCAATCGCATCAGCTATTAGTGCTGCACTCGCGCTAATTTTTTAGCGCATAGTTTTTCTTTCCTTTTAATTATAGTAGGTTTGAGTATTAAATGCCGCGATCACCTGTTATTTTTAGTTATACGAGTTATATACTTGTATACAAGAGGATTTTTTAAATAATGCCAACTTAAAACATCCCTAGAAACAACAATGCTGGTTCACCAATATTATCATTATCCCGTGTTAACGATAACCATTGTGCCCTCTGTTATTTATAGAGTCCTTAAAGCCCAAACATGTTAAGCTCTTTTTAATATATCATTTTAATTACGGAAGCGAATAGTAGGCCATCCATAAAATGTAAAAATAATCTGGTTGGTAGTTACTTGAGGTAGTCTTATAACTAGTACAGTTAGCTCACGTCATAACAATGTTTAAATTCAATAATATCCAAAGACATTCACACAGTGTCATCAAGTCCTAATTTAAACAACAAACTTTGTTATAAATATTAAAAATGGTTAAACATAAATAAACAATTAAAGCTCACGTCTTGGGCCCAAAGAGGTAGACAGAGATAAGCGATAAGCGCCACTTAGCAGTCTTGACATAGGTACTTCTCTTGCATCCTGTACACCCATATTTTTTTTCATACATACTCTTTTCTCATCTTACTTGGAACCCCAGGCTTATGTTTAAACATACATATATATATTTTTGTGAGTAGGTAGGTAGGTATATAGGTATGATACATATTAATACCCAGACCAATATAAATAGACACCTATATATGACTGTTCTCAAGCCTTAAACCACATGAATCGTCATTTCATTTATGTAGTAATAATTCTTCAAAATATAAAAGTTTTCCAGATTGCAAGCATATATATGAGGGATATTATTCTTTAAATTAATAGAAAGTACCTATTAGCTTACGAGGCATCAATCGAAAACGATAGCCTAACCAATGATGGCATTACATAGGTAATGCTTGAAAGAAAAATGTGTTATGCGTTTAGAATCAAGTTGCTGTATTCTGATGTATTATCAATTATCATTCCATTCAATGTTTATTGATTAGTTCTGCTCATTCAACGCTCATGTAATTTTAATATGTCGTGATTGTGTCATTGTTCACATGTGTTTGTTTGTTTATTCGGGGAATGATTAGTGTAACGTATTAAAGTGTTCATTGCAGATTAATGGTTGTTCGATTGTCCGATATTACCAACTATTTGTTATGGTTGTAACTATTGTTTGGTTAATATATTCATGTTAAAAATCGAAATATTGAATGTTAAGGTATGCCTATATAAATATTGTATCGAGATATATAAATTTAGCGCTAGCTTTTTGGCATCCTATGATTTGAAATTGCTTTAAAGAAAAGAACGATCCACGGCATTTGTAATATACCTTCCATGATTTGATGATGTAAAATTATGAACACGCCCATAAATTATTCTACCGAACATTCCCTCATTGATATGTGCAAAAGGTACTCGTATTGTTCCCAGTTTGATATACCTACGATTATTCAGACAATTACATGTTTTTTAAATGATTCTAAAACAATAGCTCGTGTGTGGATCCTTATCAACTCACGACTTTTGCCGTTTTCTCTAGGAATAACATTAAAATGATTCCAGTGTTTCTTTCCATCGCATGGTCTAGGGGCTACGAAATCGTGAATTTTGTATTAATATATTGCTGAAGGTTAAATATTTAACATATATCGTTTAAATAAGACCCAGCTGCTAAAATCCTGCTAAATCTGAGGGAAATTGCATTAACCTGTTTTACATTAAATTTCGGGTCATGAATCGACTGTGGTTTTATAGCATGAACTTATGACCTCCACAAAGCATATCGGTCGCATCAATTAGCGACCAAGTCGATACATCTGGAGCTATTGACGAATAAAATCTATTATTCATACAGCGTGGGTGGCTCTTTTATAGTCGAATCAGGCTACAATATTCAAATGGTAGTGGTGGATGTTAGTGGCTACTAAGTCATTAACACCCATCATTAGGCCCACGCCCCTTTCACCACAGGTCATCACGGCGCACTGCAAATTTTCATCCGTTGTTGATGTTCCCCGTATTCGGACTAAGCGTTTCGCGTCTACTTTCATTATGCGTACTACAAATGAATGGAATAACCTGCCTGCGTCTGTGTTTCCGGCCACATACAATCCCGTGGCATTAAAAAAACGAGTGAATAGGCTTTTTCTGGGCAAGCTTGCGCATCTTAGAGCGCGTATCTTCCATTAGGATAGTCTGTGCTCAAGAGCAACCCAACATAAATAAAAAACGTTGTCGGTTACGGCTCCTCTCCCCAAAGCTACGCTGTACCTGAGTCCTAAAATGGGATGCTATTGGTTGATGATGATGTATTCACAGTAGTTAAACGTTATAAAATTGCTTTTATCCTTGTAGGCGCCGAATTTCCAGACACAATTGATAATCTATTATGTCTGTTGAATTTATATGACTGCGGCTGTTAATGGGTTAAGATGTGATTAAATGATAGCAGAACACATTGGACTCTTACGCAATTAATTGAAATGCTATTTAATGCTAGGCTTTGACCATATGTTTTGATGTACCCAATATTTTTTGTTATAAAAGGAAACGCCATATTAACTGTAAAATAAACAGATCAATACACTATGTAATTATTGTCATTATTATGTTTGAACGGTAAGAGAGTACATACACGTTACCCGAGAATAATTTCGAAACTACCAGTTGGCAAATTGCCTGCAACAGTTCATATCTGTATCACGCGAACCCTTGTATCCGTTACAATTATAACCGAACCGCAATAGATCTTCCATCTATACTGATAGTAATAAATCTCGATTACTAATTACCGCACTAAGATTCTACAGCGATGACAGTGTTGCGATTTATCGGCTTGATTTATAACGAGACCGTTTCCTGATCCAATACATCGTAATTTTGCAAAAATATTTGATTGCAGCGGACTCATTATTTATTTGCTGACATGTAATCAAAGAAGCAGCTGTCAACATGCGACAGGTATTAGAAAGAAAGAAAAAAAGTAGAATTCGGTACAAATTTGTCTTTCAAATAAGCAATATGACAATGCTTGAACAATAAATTAACTAAGATGCACAGCACAATCTCACTCTAAAAGTGTCTGCGGCAAAACTCTGACCATCGCGTCATATGGGCAGAATTTTCATGCATAATCACGTGACTCGCTACATGACAAAATGATCTAGTAGTGAGCTCGTGCTTTTGATTTTGTACTTTTCAATGACGCGTTAAGGTCAAAATTTAAATGAATTATTTTACTGGTCTGCTGCTGCTGCTGTTCTCCATCGGATTTTAAGTGCGACTAAGTTAATAGAAATGACAGCTGAGGCTGAGACTGCATTTTTTGTATTGTATTTTTTTTTATTGTTTCGTAGTACCGGTAACTGCCGCGTAATGTATTGTAATTGATATGATGGCATTTCTTATGCTATCAAACTAAATGCACAATGATGTATATATAGACCATTTCAGATTATTACCGCTTCAATGCCAATGGCATGAATCACTACTTGCAGTGAACGCATAGCCGCAATTTTACTCATTAAGCCTTATTAATGTCTTAGCAGACGTACGAGTATTACTTATAAAGTTAATTATGGATTAAAGTCTATTGGTTCGGATTATACAAGCAACGGAAGGGCTTGTTATGCAATCATAACGCTATTCATACCCTTTTAATTTATTGATAAGTAAAATCTTTAAACTGTTATAGGTATTGGTCTGTAATAGGTGTGGATCGATTTAAGAGTAGCGATTTTTTTATACTCAGTTTCATGTAAATTAATTTAAATACTAACTTCAATCTATCCTAATATCCAATGGATGGTAGGTTTCCAAAAATCTGATGCAAATATAATTGCATGTTTACATTAATACGTATCTATTTTTATGAGTTTCCTAAAATTATGTAGTAAAAAACTCGCACAAAGAAGGAATTAAGTATTTTCAAAACTAATGGAAGCGCATTGTCAAATATACTTTACGAGTAGAGATCTGTCACGTTTTACAGCATGTCATTAATTGACCATCCGCCGTGTTTTATCACTACGGTGTTGGAAATGATAAATCACATTACAATTTACACGGAATGAAGACGGCAAATCCCTAAAGTCTATTAAATTTCCCGGTGCGTAAAATAAAAACGTCCTATATCGTGTCTAGCGCTCACGCACGCTCTGTTATCTATAGCACCGCTCCCTAGATCGAGTTTCAGATTGTCGTGTACCTTGTCACACGGGGATTTGCTGGAACCGCCACTTGGGATGACTCTAACAAGCACCCGGGACGTGCACGAGAATAAGTGACCCGCGTTCCGGCTGTGACGCAAATGGTGCTGGACGCGCGGTGAATGCAGCGGGTTTTTAACTAATTGTCAGCATATTATTTATAAGAATAACATGTTGAAGAAATGCACAAGTAATTGTGAATCTTATTTTTATGTATATCGAAATTGTTTTGCATATTTTAGACGGGATTGTTTCAAACCAATGATATAATATAATCAAACTCAAACTTCTTTTATTTAAATAAGTCTACAGATATTTCTGAATCGTTTACCGCTTTCAATGTTACTAATGGTATCATTCATCTAAAACAAGCTGAAGAACGATTGTTTTCGGTATCATTAGCCTTTGTCACTAGGAAACAGGAAATATTGGCAGTGTAATAAATGATATTCGCACTTCCGTCAATATTACTAATGGGGAATTTCAGGCCCCTTGTTTGTTGGTCTTCTTTCATTCGTTTCCCTAAAAAAACATCACTCTCATGTTTCGGTGGCAAACCTTTCTTAATTCTAGTACAAACTTAATCTAATAAAAAAGATAATTGAATTTAATGTGATAAAATCGACACGTGGGCAATAGACATGGGTAATTGGATGTACATGTCAGAGCTCAGTTTGCGTGGCTAACTAGACGCAACGGTTATCGTGTGACTATTTTGTTGGCCCACCGAACACATTAGCCGTGTCTCGTGATTTTGTTACGTTCACCCTCTAACGATGTCTAAAGCTGCACTTCGAAACTACCGCAAACCTCTTAACGAATACAAAATGACTTTCGATTGAGAATGCCTTTGAAGTGACACTAGCCAATAAACGCGAAGCCAGTTGCTTATCTATTCTTAAATACAAATACGTTCGTTCTTAAATACATTCGTACCAGTTTATTCGAAATGCGTAGGGCGTCTGATAAGTGTTTTTTATTTACACGATGACGACGTGAAAACTTTTTGATTATTTGTAGAAAGAACCCTCCAGCCCACACACTCGCCTAGGTTAGCAGTCCCGCAACTCGTCGCTTAGTGTGATAACCGTATAACCGTCTTCTTATAAGATAAATTGAATTTATCGCTTAGTAAATTTACTAGTCCTTCGCGGTCAATGCTCGGTCCAATCTTATAGTGCTGAATTACGATCGCTGTAAACGAAAATACGCGCTCCACAGGTCGTTAGACGATATTATCCTTACGAGAAACTATTAGGAAACGTTCTGACGCCGCTAATGGCTGACGACGGCTTCCGCAAGATGTATTTTATAAAGCACAATAAATATCAGTCTTCCTTATAAAGCGCTCTTGAAAGTGGCCGGAGAAATTCGCTGGAATTGTGACGTTAAATAGAACAATGAGAAGCATTGAAAACGAGTGGGCTAAGATTTACATCTGATCAGAAGTAGTTGTGGTCTTTATTGTGTACGCTCTGTAGCGAGAGGCATCCAAGTTGCGGGGTTCTATTCGGCATCGACTATCTACTTAGTTTCATCTATGCATGCGAAGGCACGTGCGGTGTACCGGGGAGTCGATATCCCGATAAGGCGGCACTGATCGTACGTTACGCTTATCCAAGCTCTTGTGAGAGCGTTCGTCTATACATTTTCCTCAGCATCCTCGGTGTAATGAATACCTTCGCCGACGCGTAATTGGCTGGCGCGACGATGGCGAGTGCCCGTAATCGGCTCTATTTGCCTACGCTGGTAATTCTGCCGCCACCATTGTGTCTCCGATTGTCTAAAACAATGGTTGCGAGTGAAATATTTCCATTGCATTACCATTCAAGGTAGCATCAGGAAATGAATAGGCAACTTCGATAGAGTAGCAATCTCGGCGGTCTCGTCTAATGTTGTTGCATGCTTTCCCAGTGCTGCAAAAAGTACATTTCCTAAATCGTACAATGATTAGAATATGAGCAAAAACCAAATAAGTTGCTCTTCAAATCTTGTACGAACAGCTAGGCATGTTCTTAATACGGAAATCTGGTTAGATAGCTTATATTTACCGTTCAATATTGCGGTAATTCGATCCGATCAAGTAATAAAGGCGGATAAGTCTCTTTTTCAATAGGCGCCATTGTCTCTGTGCGCCTCTTAGCCGTCTCGGTGCGTTTTAACGGTGCACATTATGCAACCCGTGTGACAGCTTCCAAACTTGTTTTTGCACTGCGATCAATCGATCATAATTGCATTTTTGTGTCGGCGCCGTTTCGTCGGCCCTGTTAGATCTGATCAGTTGGAACCATAAAGATACGTCATGATTAACGCCAGTTCTTTCACGCTTCTCATGAAGCTTCTGTTTTGAATGTGACTTCTGTCGATATGATAGATAGATATACGATATGTGTGATATTGAAATGATTTATTTGAATGAGAGATATCAATGCGCAAAAGTACACAGCGATGGGTTAATGCTTGTAGTGAGTATGTTTATGCTTATCTGAAATTTGCTATTAAGGCAGACAGAAGACCTCAAATTTGCCTTTGTATATTAACTAGTAATAATACCATACCATCTTTTTAGCTTCAATCAATCACGTTCAACTGCTGGACATATATGAGTCTCCCTCATTTGGCGGCAGATCTCCCGATGTTTTGCTTTAATTAATTAATCTTTGTTATTTGTAAGTTATAGCGTTATTTATGAAATACGCGTTTAAACTATTTTTTATACATAAGTACGCCGTTAAAAATACTACAATAAGCTAAGAAAAACTAACAGGTAGTCGCTGTATCTTCATTTCTCAGTTATTTAAACATTGCATGAATAGTCTCACTTCATAATGTTTAATAAATACTATACACGAGTTACTATTTACTTGACTAGTTAATAAAATAAGTTGAAATCTTGTTTGTGATTCCGTTATCGCTTATACTAACGTCCCATCTTGGTTCTAGCGTTTTCCGATGATGCTGTTACAGAACAGGAATAGCAATATTTTGCAACATTGTTGTTGCGCGGCATGTCTTGAACTTTATGGAAGTTCGAATTTGTGATTTTTCTGCAAGTAACGAATATTATTTAACAATTTGGAAAACATGTTGAGGTCCTTTTTTGATAGCCACGTCTTGTGCAACTTTCGTAGGATTAATGTATACATTATGAAATTAGCAAGAAGCTAGATTATGTACGTGTGTGACGCTAGTCATAATGATGTCTTTTATAGAAGTTCTTTGAACATACTTTAGATGATGTATGCGGATATTTGATAAACTAAGAGATTACTATTTATCCTTATATTGCAATATAAGAATGATATGAATAGGCGAAAGTTCAGATCGAAGTTGCAAATGCAATAACAAGCCGAGACTTAGCCAGTCTTGGACTTGGTCTTGCGCCAATACACCTGATCTTGGTCTTGCCGGATTAGTCTTGTTCTTCATCTTGCTAAAAATACGCGGTCTTGTTGTTGGTCTTGCAAAAATGAAAGAACAAGACCAAGACTGAATTTGGGCAACACTATTTGCAAGTGTTTTATAAACTCTGAAAGCTCAACGGTGCTATTTTAAATTAGCTCGTATATTCACAACAATGTTCGAGGGTATCCCGCAATCTTTCCCTCGTAAGTTTACGGAAGAATTGCCGCTGTCAGTTGTTCCCATCTGAACAACGGTCATTAGTTAGTCTCTTCCGCAAAGGGCGTATGTGCGAAGCACGTTCGGCCCGGTGCGTGCGGTGATCGCCGATCGTGCGTATCGCTAACCTGAGGGCTGCCCGTACGTTTATCGCGACACAATGAGATGGAAACTCTTTGGGGATTCGCACGTTGTTTTAATCTTATATCCTTCTTGTGAGACGCATAAGTATAAAATAGCAAACGTCGATTTCACGAAAACTTGAATTTGAAATTGTTATTTTTGTTTAACCATGCATGTTTTAATTGTTTCTGAAAAAATTTTACTTACTTACGTAAAACAATTGCGTGCAGCGTGACAAGTTGTAAGCCCGTCACTGCAATCTGTTCTAATGTATAATACCTAAGGTAGGTAATCTTAGTTTTTGATTATTTTTTAAATAATTTCCACCACTCAGATCATTTTATTGAATGTTTCAATGGAATAAGCTTTTATCTGCAAAATTAGTGCAACCGACTAGTTGTGAAATTTCAGATTTCAGTTGATAAGTGTAGAATATTTGGTGAAGAATGGAAATTTCCTGATTTAATTGATGGTGCAGAATGCAGAGTCCCTAAAGTACTGAAGTTTGAATCATGTATTGAACGTTTGAACTTGCATAGCTGTGTGGTGCGCCGGTACTTCGAACAATAAAATTTAATGCCTTCTAACCTTTGTAAATACATTAGTACGATTTATTGACGCTTAAAATGACTTGATGATAATTCCTAAAGAGTTTATTGTTATATATATGTACACAATTACTTACAACAGTGTCTAATGACATATTTCTCAATGAATATTGTGTACATATATTCATTGAGAAATATGTCATTAGTGGGTTTACAATAACTGTCGTCTTAACCCTCGCATTCAGAACGGAAAACAGTCTCCGACTCCTTTTCATTTCGAAACACAACACAAGCATTGTTGCTATTGATTCTCTGCGAGACGTAGAATCACTACGGTCGAACCGGCCTATTCGTACTAAACATAACTCTCCCACGCCAAAAGCGGTATCAACGCTAAGTAATGTAAACTATAAAGTAGTCGGCTTTGTCAATAAGCTTTTCACGTGGCCTTTACCCTCAATAGACTTTCCACTATATCAATGTGAAGTGTTCGCCGATCACGACTGCACCAACACTTGTGCAATCATAAAATTAATTTCTATCGTGACGATCTAAGCCATTTAGTGGTTATTACCTAATTGAAATTGAAATTTAGTCTTAGACCGACATAGATGACGAATAGGAGTAATGATATGTTTGTGATAATAGCATATTTGATACTGTGAGTCTAATATTTTGTATGTAAGTAGGTAAATCATTCAAATACTGTGCATCCAAAAAATACCTTAAGTCGTTGCTTAAAATAGGGTCAAATCCTAAATGCCCGGTGCAGTTGTGTATAGATATTTATGTTTAGTTAATATTATGTTGTAATACATAACCATTTTTCAAATTTACAAGTACTATTCATAAGTGTAGGTATGTATAATCTCATTATATGCACACAAGTTTTATTGTCTGTCTCTCTGTTACCCTGGTTAGAGTAATCAACAACAGATGCCCCGGGCAAATAATTTTATTAGCAATCTCATTAAAAAGGAGATCATTTCCTGAGGCTGAAACTAGCAAGTAAATAACGTTTACAGACGTTAAATCTACGGTAAACGTCGCCCACTTGCATTCGCATTTTCGCTATTTGCTAGTTGATTAGTTAGATTACAGCGTTTTCCACTCTTGATCTTGATTACTTGTGCTCGCCTCTATTATGTTCTCGCAATAAAACGCCGTATAAAGTTTTGTATGTATCTCCGCTTGGAGTCAAGTCGTGGCATTAAAATCTAGTAGCGTAAGATTGCCGGCAACGACGTCGTATGCATTAAGGCTTACACAGCATTTTGCATCGCATCATTTTAATCTCGAAACAGGAGCAGATTTTATGTTTATGAATTATTAAATTTGTTATACTATTTTCCGTCTTAACATAGATTTTAATACATGTTATTATAATCTATTTTGAAATGAAAAACAGTTTATCACCCTCAGTCGTGACGTAAATTCGTTTTGTTTTATACGAAAATGTTTGACATTATGGGTGAACACTGCATGACTTCATAATACTAAATATCCAAATAAGGATAAAAAACAATCAAATGTGACGTTCTTCACGCCCAATAAACCATAAAAGGGAATGAACCTGTCAACAAAATACATAAAACAACTTATAATTTCATTATTACCTACCTTATTTATTATCATTCTTATTTCTTCGTTTCACTTTCTTAAATTATTTATATATAATGATTTGCTGCAATACCATTGTAGTAGTGAATTTATTATAATTTAACTCAATAATATACTTTTGAAAGTAGTTATATTGCATACATCATCAGCTTATTAAACGTCCCCACCGAGGGGCACGAGCCTACCCGTATAGGGTGATTAGGCCATAGTCGTCCACGCGGGCCCATTGCATACATTAAATAATAATTTATTGTAATATTTGCATATATGCCGTGCCTTTCATCAGTTATCCTCCGTTCGAGTATCCCAGATAAGCTTTCAAGTTATTGCTTAGCCCGAGGGAATTGTACAACAGGAACAGTTAACGCTATCGTCAGAAATATTAATAGTTATAATGCTATCCTGCGCCTACTATCTATTCAACTATATTATTTAGACAAATGTAAATGATGTGCTCTTTTTATAGAAATACATACGGGTATGGTTTGCCATTTAATAATTCTAATTGTTAAATTATATATGTTATATAAATATAACCAGGCGTCTTGATTTTGTTATAAATATGTACATATAAATTAAGAGTTCTGCTTCATATAGTCACTTTTACTGATCGAGTTATCTTCATTTAACGAATTCCATGCTACTATTGTAGCTTAAAGATATGGACTCGGTGGCTAATAATTACTCATATTTATAAATTAGTCACAATACCAGTGAGCTGTTTACATTTGGTTCGTAATAGTAATATAGCATCCAGCCTCCACCAGCGACCCTTCGCAAGTTGTTGATCCATCGGGCCGGAGGGCGTCCTACCTTACGCTTGTTTGCTTAATAAATAAATCCTATCTTAAATAAATCATATTCTTGGTACTAGTTTTTATTTGATATGTCCACTTCACACGTAAAATAATAAAGACTGTATTCAGAGACTATGCTATCAAAAGACATCCGCCGTCCACAAGTTACGTTGCTCAAATGATAAATCGGTTATGATGCAATAAAGAAACACCACTTCATTAATCAAACTTGACCTGGGCAACTTTTTGTTGGGAATCGCGAATATACGTCAGTCGATTCGAAACATTATGAATAGATTTACTATAGTTTTTGTGATTTACTAGCTATATGAGAGTATGTTAATAGTAGTGAGGTTGATAAAATATGTACTATATATTCAACTATGTTATTTATTTTAAGTGTTAAAAAATAGCTAAAATCAAAATATTTCGTGTGATACTTATCCGTATGTCCCAAGAAGGACCATACGCAGCTGTAGCTGTAGTAGTAGGAATTATTTGTCTGAACAGTCATAAACAGTAGATTAACTGGTCATCTCTAGTCTTGGTTTATATCCAGGTATTAGTCTAGAAAATGCTCGGGGTTAGTATGAAGAATACAAATGATAGATACAATGCTTAATCCATTGTTGTCTATTTGGCCAAGACTAATTCAAAGACACTAAGACTCTTCTTAGTTCGATATGACGCACCACAAGCGGCTTACGTAGACTGGGTTCCTATCTAATTCATAATAACCCCTACGCAGAATCTTGATAGAGTTGAATCACAATAATAAGGATTATAAACTACAGCTAACGTTCATGAGATTGGCGTTTCTTATTAAAGTATTATCTTGTTCCGCCTTAGTATAGTGCACTTACAGGATTGGCTGTTTAATTCCCATATTCCTGTAACATTAAAATTGCTTCTAAATCAATCGGCCTCCGCCCACGGTTTTCGTAAAGCAGCGTTGTTGTTGGTCGCACAATAAATCCCGACGCATCGCTATCATTACAGTGATTTATTTCATCGTTCCTTCCGACCACGAGTTGTAGGGTTGTCACTAAGAAAAATAACTCCTAAAACGACGAATGATCTTTAATTTATAAGTTCATGTGAACCAATTATCACATGAACTTATAAGCTACGGTACTTAAATAGGTAACAAAAGATATACTGAAAATTTTTGTGGTTTAAAAATAGTTACAACAAACAATGTTAAAACTTTAACTTTCGTATAGAAAATATTCGTAAAGAAATAAATCCAAAGAAATATGCGTACTGCCGAGAAGTTTTAAAGAAAACAATGTCCCTTATTGAATTTACTATTTATTGATAACTATTTAAAATGTAATATTTGAATACTATTAGGGATATAATCGTAAATGCAAACGTAAATCCATATCGATTTAAAAAGTGAAATATTTTTATACAAATATTATATGCATTTTGGCACCCTAATTCTAATTTACATTAATAAAACCGGAAGGTAACGATTACCTGAGCGTCGACAACCCTACAGCGCCTCGGAACTTTTCCTAACAATCACCGCTCGTGCTTCAGCTTAACATAGTCTTAGAAATTGCCCTTTCGCCGACAATGATTGCACCGGCTAATGCAACGCCGCAATAACACAGCGGTGGCTTCCGCGTAGCTAAGGGGTTATATTTATTTTGAGTAAATTGATAGTCTTAAACCATTCCCACCACTGTCATTAAGGGGCTCTGTGAATCCGCGGTCGGCAAACATTCTGTCGTGTTTCTCGATCCGTTATGTAAGGAGTAACTCTATAAACCTTAACCAGCCTTGTTTTTTTTTGACGGATTTAAAAATTAATACAGTGGATTAATTAAGATGCTTCTACTTATCTTAGTTTTTAAAAATAAGAAGTAAATGGCCACTCGAGCACTTACACCCCGTGGCTTTTTGTTATTAACCATATTTATATCATCGTACCTAATAATTGCTGTCGTAAATATATTTTTCCATAACTATTGTTATAGTATCACGATCTAATAATTCAGACACCTGTGTCATCCTCCTTAATTTATTGAACCCCAATAGTATCACAAACAATAGATTTTCAGTTCATTTTCTTTCTAGCAATCATAAGTTTTAAACCCTATTCTTGAAACATATAATTAAACCTAACTATTTTGAATTCGGCATGCGTATTGCCCAAACAAAAGAAAATCTGAATACGTCCCGTTGCATGATATAATGTAGGTAATGAAATGACACTTCCAAAATATGCTATCCATATATGGTGGGCATACTAACGTTTCATACAAAAGCGTTTTGTACCGACATCCCATATATGCTTTTCAAAGTAGTTATGGAAGCCGTTGTCGATTACTGAGATTCCCTTAAAGTACATGGGTGTGATGAATCGTAAACCAACTAAATTATTCTAATGGGTAAATGGCAAAGTTGAAAGGAGTTTTCATTTTATGTTTTAAGATACTGGGTGCAATCTCTTAATGACTTTAAACACTTCTAATATTGACATTAACTGATATGTAGAATTTGTTGAAGCTAGGGTCGATAGAGTTAGGCCGTGTATATTCGGAAGATTCGCTCTATATGAGATCTGATATCTTTTTCACAGAGTAAACTTTATGTTGTCTTCTTAGCAGTATTTGAATGTTTTTGGTGGGATTTAGCGTTATGCATTGTTTTCTACCAATATATAAAAAAATGTTTCTGCTTGTAAATCGACCGCCTCATTGACATATTAAGCCGTCAATTGAATAAATGTCTACCGTTTATTACGAATAATGTTTATTATTTCTTAACACTAATACTTGTAATTTCTATGTTCAAAACTCGATTTGCCTGTAGGTAACTTGCTAGGGCATTAAGTCCAGACCCTTATTTTACATGTCGTTTGACATAAAAAAGTATAAAAAAAAGCATTCGCATTACACGGGCAGTATTTTTTGCGGACACAGGTAATTCTCGTCGCTTGCGTGTTTGCGGTTACGATTAAGTTTTACTGATAATAGAAACCAATTCTAAGCTCTATTTCACTTCTATTTAATTAAGGATTTATTCTTTGCATTCATCAACTTTAATTACACAATTAATGTACATGAATTCCACTTATTCTAAAATTTAATTACATAAATTTTACACTGGCGTACCATGATATTGAAATTTTTGTCTACAGACATAATTGACCATTAACCTACCTTAATGATTACCTACTTTGCATAAAAAATATCCAAGTTTCAAGAAGCGCTATTTCATAGACATACAAATTGTGCAAATAAAATACCTGATCAATACAAATAGACGTTATGTATTGCAGGGGATCGAACCCGGGACCCTTGATGTAGTAGCGGACTTCTCAACAATTGCTCCACACGAGTCGTCAAGAAAGCCTTTTTTTAATTAAACTTTTTAGTAAAACAATAACATAAAATTGCGTACATGTCAGCCCGTCGCCAAAAGGGTCTCCTAGCTTTCACCTCCCTTTTAGAGAAATGTCATTGCACGTGCACAGTTTATTCGAGAGCACCATCTGATTCAGTTTCTTCCGACTGCTTTGTGACTTCGCTTAACCCAGTTACCTAAACGTTGCCGTGACGCATCGGAATTCGTACCAGATTTGAATAATCGGCCTTCACTGTTTCCTTGGCAAGAAATTCTAGAAAAACTGCACTAGTCAAACAGAAGGTGTCGTCGATGCCGTTCGGGCGCCGCTGTCGACATGTTGCGACGCGATTTTGTTTTGGTTTCTTATTATTGAATTTCTTTTTTGTGGATGGCGAGTTTATTGAATTATTTGAAGTACTACTATTGTAGTATTTATGAGTAAATAATGTTTAAGTGAATACCATCTGTATTAAGAACACATTAAGTACAAATAAGGTAAACTGATATCAGCCGTAGCATCAAAATTAACATATCGTAATGGTTAATAACTTAAATTGTTGGATGATATGTTACAAATTAAAAGCCGGTGTAAATACATTTAGAAGAATTCATCGTCTTAAAATCAGTACTAATTACGGATCAGTGTTGTGTTGCTGTGAAATTTATGGACTTTACCTAATGCCTTGCTATTTTTTGATTCATCATCTAGGCTCATTATTCGTCCCCACCGAGGGGCAGGAGCCTAGCCGTAAAAGGTGTATAACCCTTAGTCATCCACGCGGGCCCAGTGCGGACTGGCTGACTTGACGCACACATTTTGAATGTCTTCGTAGGCGTACGTAGGTTTCCTCACAATGTTTTCCTTAAGAGCGTCGGATAAACGTTCATATAATTTTGAAAATTCGAAAACACATTAGTATGCATGTCGCGGGATTTTAACCTGTACCCCCTAGGTCGGAAGGCAACAGTCCACAACATTGAGCCACCGACTCTCTTTTAATTTTTTGATAAAAGATACGTTGTTTTAAGACTATGACTATGACTTGTTACAAAAGCTCAATACATTGATTCCCTTTAATCTCTCAGTATCAAACACATCACACACACACATGGATATAGCTTGATTTATGAATGAATATGAATTATACAGTGAGTTTTCTCAAGATACAGATAGAAGAAAGAATTCACATCAGAAACGTTCATGCTATGTATTCGTACTCGTATAAGGAAGCATCGTAAATTGATACGCATGCTCGTTATTTGCCACTAACACGTTCTTACATTACGTAATTATGGAGTCCCATCCATAATGTATTTTCTTAATTACTCATCACATTTTGTATAAGAAGTGTATGTAGATTTTTCTATTTATTATGTAGATTGTCTCAAAATCAATACTTAGTAGCAATATTAACTGTAAAATAAAGTAGAATATTTTGCAGTAATAAATATTTTTATTTGCACTTAATAAATATTTTTTCTTTCTTTCGTTCTTGCGGTCTAATACTTACTCTAAAATAGAAAATACATATGACACTATAAACATATTTATTTTAAAGTATAAAGGTACTCGTAATTTGCTGGATCTTTTGTAATCTGCAATGGCTGAACGGTAAATAAGTATTACCAATAGTCGTAAATAAGACTAGAAGAATAATTAAATGGCTCGTGTTGAGATCTCATCTTTTGTCCTACAAAGGTCTTATTTACCAATAGTATTTAAATGTTTTAATAAGTTTTTGTTAATGATTAGGAGTATATTAAATACTGATCTGCTTTTATTTGTTGTTATAATTGAATCGTTCATCAATGTCGACAATGTTATAGTAGTAACACTGAAATTGAAAGTGGAAGAACTAGATCGCTGATGCGCTTGAGACGCTTTGTCACCTTTTAAAAGTATCACGACCGAAAGGTAGGAAGGCCTAGTTATGGGCAATTACATCCACTTTAAATAAATAAATAAAAATAAAATAAATAAATTTCAACTGACATTTACACAGCGCCATCTAGCCCCAAATTAAGCGTGAAGCCTTTATTATGGGTACTAAACAACGGATAAACATACTTATCATAAAATACATTCATATTATACATAGAAAGCGCCCAGACCATTACAAACAGACATGTTCATGCACACAAATGTTTGTACTGCCCGGGATCGAACCCGGAACCCTTGGTATTATAGTCGACATCTCAAATGCTACACCAAAAGGGTCTTCAATACACCCGAAACTCAAATTTCTTACGAGAACAGAGTTTGGAATAATGCTATGCAAAGTAAATAGATTTATTGAAAGGGCCCAATACCGTTGCCATTAGATACTCCAGTACCAAAGGTGAGGCAAAGCAATATTATCAGTACTATTATAAATATCTTTATTATCCCTGGTATTCCAAATGTATATGGGCGGCGTTGTAATGTACCATTAGGTGGGTCGTTTCCTTGTTTGTCCCATAATATCCCATCGTTACAGTATAATAAGACCAATACCCACACAATTTACACCCCACAGATCCTTTTTCCGCTTGGTCAGCAATGAACTCATAGAATCTTCGGTCGAAGTCACAAGTCGCAGTGTATAGGTGTTGGTATCATTTAAAATAATTACATTAATTTAATATAAAAGCTAGTAAAATTACCGGGTATAAGTGACCTAATATCGTTGTGGCGGGCGTAGTGCGGCATTGATGGAGAATAATGTCTATCAGTTGACGGTCTCGTTAAATGCCGCTATATCATGGTCAGCCGTACCACTTACCATCAAGTGAGCGCCCTAACCGTCCTGTACACTTTGTAGCATAAAAAAACTTATTTCGTACGTGCGAAAAATGAACACAATAATAGACGTACGCTAGGAATCTAGATATCGATATTTATAACTTAACCAGTTCTTTGTGAATTTTAGAAGTGCATATAACGAAGTCATGATGTATGCCGCAGATAACAGTCGCGGTATCCCTTAGTAAAGTGTGGTAGTTGACAACTGGACTTAAACCCGCTAAATCAACTGAACATTATTCGCATTACTTGTCACAGCAGCATTTTGTACCTATAGGCAAATACGTGAAGTACTAGGTAAGATTTAATTTTTGGTACATTCAAATGTGTAATGTGCAAACAGGTTAGTTCTGTGTTACAGAAAACTAAAAGAATAAAATCGATCCAAAAAAAGCTTGCTGTAATATTTTGAAGGAAATGTTAAGGGCGCTTCGATATTATATCGAATATTACAATTCAAATTAGTACTACAAGATGTATTAATTTAACCACAGACAACCGAATATCTGAGAATTAAACAGTGATCAGTGTATGCTACTTAAATCAAAAAGTCTCGTCAAACGATTTTGTTAGCTACTATGACACTTAGGTACCTTATAAATTGTGTCTAATATAATTTATTTCTACGTTCAAAGTTCATTCAACAAAAAGTTTACCTGAGTGGTATGCTAATAAAACAAAGTTATCTCATTATAAGCGTTTGTATAACCATTTAACTAAAACCACTAGTTGATAATTTATTGCCTCAGTAATTGAAATCAAACCTGATAAGCAGCTTATACATGGTTATTGGGTTCCCTCCCCATACTATTCCCGCCTTGTGGTTGTCTTAATTTCCTGTTGATTCAATTTAGAATTATGTTTGACTAATACTTGCTTCAGCCGTTAAATTAATAATACGGGCTTTATTTATCAGTAGGCATATCAATTTTTATTTAGAATAGGCAAGAAGCCTTTATTACGTAAAACACATTTATTACGTATATATTTTATTGTCGCTCGATTCATCACAGTAGACCTATTGACGATATACAAGAAGCAATCTGATGAAATGTTTTTTGTGTAATTTAATTTATCACTTAATTATAGTATGTGCACTTATTTATTGATGATATATTATTTAAAACAAAAAAACTTATTTCATACAAGAACGCTGCAAACTCATGATTCCTATTCAACCTATCGCAGTCCACTGCTGGACATAGGTCTCCCCCATTTTGCGCCAGATATCCCGGTCCTCCGCTTTCCTCATCCAGCCTCCACCAGCGACCTTTCGCAAGTCGTAATGATTAATCCTGAATTTTCCAATTGTTCTGCCTTGACACCTTTTTCGTAATTTAAATTAAACCACTTGCAAGCATTCAACTGCCAAGGAAAATTGAGCTCTGAAAGAGTCTTGTATTTTTTAATTAGAATCTAAGCTCGTATAAAGTTATGCACAAATAAATAAGTATACAAGCAAAGATATGGCAGCAGTGTAATTGACCAGCAATATAATTTATATCCGGTAGTTCCGATGCTTTACAATCTGACAGTAAAAGAAAATACCTAATTGTGATTAAATAGATTAAATATAAATTGGCAGCTTCCACTGTCATTATTACGTGGCCAACGTGAATATTCAATAAACTGCACAAATTGTGGCATAAAACACGAGCAAAGTGAGCAAATCGATATTGAAATGCACAACAAAGGGGCCAATGAAATTGCAAAACATAAAAGTAGAAAGGCACCAGAGAAAGGGCCCATGTAGAATTGTTACACCTTTTTGTATCTACACAATACATTAAAGACGTGGTGTACGCAGAGCAATACGATTTCACCTATAATTCGAGACAAATTACAGGGTCTCAATTGATCATACATGAAACTGTATGAGACCATTAATGTATTTGGTTACATTCACAGATCGGTATGCGTTACTAATGCAAATAGGAAAAAATGAGACATTAAACTATTGTGTTATGTTATGCTGGGATGCCGTGAGAATATTGAATTTGTTTTAGGTACCTGTTGTGCTGTTTTAGAAACATATAGGTGTTAGATTAATTTTGTTATTTGTAATCTTCATCGTGCAGAAAGACGTAGACAAATATTATATTATTAAACTGAAAATTATATTTTTACCTTTATAAACTAAGTGATTGACAAGATTGTCGCGAAAAAAAATATCATATTTTTCCCTATATTTAATAAAATTTAGTTATTGAACAAAACTAAAAGTGAATGATATATAATATTAATTAAGACGCCAAAAGCTCTTGTCTTAATACTTTTAAGCATGTGTACCAAAACTGTAGGTAGTACACATTGTTTCTATATCATACAAATCAAATGTAAATAATAAGAACACGAAAAAATGTAAAAAATATCAATATTGACCATGTGTCTTTTGTTGACAGTATACGCAGAAAATAAGATTAACAATTTTAATTAAAAGACACCGAAACAATTGTAACACTGTAAGCTATACGCAACTAACTTATGACTTTAGCTGTTGACTGTACGAAAAACAGAGCTTTTTCAATTTCACATAAAGCTCATTAATCAAAGCGGCGATTGTTCAACCGCCGGCCGCTCGTACTTTTTTCATTGGCCAAAGCACGCGACGAGACATAACTTTCTTCGGAGTACACTCGAAAAGCTGACAAATCGCTTTATAATGATGCCTAATTGATCGTTTGCTTTGATTCGGCGTTTCAACCGTCATTTTACGGTTCGTTATGTGTTTGTGTTTGAAGTTAAGCATAGACAACATTACTACTAGATATTTTTAAGTGGGTGCAAAGTTATATTTTTATGTACCGCTGTTGATCTCTAATTGAGGTCAAATTAACACAATTGTTTTGAAAGTTTATCTACTAATGCGTTTGTATTGTATTTGTAAGTTCTACCGAGGAAAATCAATATCTTTTTAGAATCACTAGCATCAGATATTTAGTTATATTTTCTTCTTAACCGTTGCATACAGTTATCTATCATTATTATGGGCCAGTTTCATTATAAAAATGGATTTACTTTATACCACGCAGGCGCTCTTTAAATTTATAAAAATATATGATATGCTTTTTCCTTAATACTCAATAATGCAAATAAATTAAATATTCCAGACGAAAAGTGGATACTGAGTCAAAAGCGGAAATGATGATCGAGAAAGGACTTAAGATACCATAACAGCTCATTTGATCAGCTAGTTAGTAGAAGGATAGGCCAGTCGGTACGTATCATTGCAGAAATTTTTTTATTTCTAACGAATATAATTGTAGAATTGTCTTTCAACTGCTTTACTATAGCAAAATCATCCACTGTCGATGTTCGCTGAATTTTCCTTTTGCAGTTAAATTTTAAAGCAGTAGTTAAGACGGAATAATATATATAGTTGGGATAATATTTCAATAAAGGCAGGACTTTAGAAAGCAACGCTTGCATTGCGTGCAGATAACTGTTCTTGTCATATACGTAGCTAATCTTGATGCTTCCGGGTCCAAATCAAACATCTTACAAACCCAACTGCTCTCAAAATAATCGATACTAATAACATTTATTACCTCGTAAGCCTCTACTGCTATCAATTACATATTGTTATGCGAAATTCAAATTATACACCGTATAAATACTTAACACTATTAGAAGGTAATTGCGTGTGCTATGTCGTGTTCCAACTGTTTTATTACGCACGAAATAATGTCAATCATTTTATGGTACAAAGTGACTGTGATTGGTAGAAAGTACACGGGTTAAAAATATAGCACCCTCGTGATATACGTGCTTTTGGCACATAGAGAGTAACTAAATGGCTACTTATAACAGTAAACATTGTAGATTTTCTAAAAGACTAAATCCTACAAAGTGAAATTCAAACGTTTCGCAATCGCGAAGTGGTAGATAATGATCCACACGAGTATATAAAAGCTGTAATGGCTTAATTTTAAGCGAGGTTGTTAGCTATTTTCACTATCAAATAGTAACGAAATCGTGCCGGTGAACAATGGGGGATACAATTTGCTCTCTGATCATACCCTTAGACTGATTCTCAAGTCATTACTATTTACATATATGCATATCTTACTAGTGATTGCTTATTGTGAGTGGCGTTATTACTATCACAGGAGTTCGTGGGAACCCGGCGGGAACCTCCCGTCTCGAGCACTGAACCTTTGCACCCGTTTTTCCCCAGTATTGGCTTGCATGACTGCTTTTTGTAGCACATATTTATTTTACTTTGACAGAGTTCTCGCGAGAACATAAATTATGGGAATAGTTTAACTACGACCTTTGTGATTATTACGACTGTATTGATATGTTACACTTTATTCGTTAGTTTAGTTTATAAAAAAAATGAAACAAAGAAATCATGTATTAACTACATGACTATATACCGCAATATACAAACAGAAAAGCTACAAAATATGATCAAACACAAACCAATAATAATATTATAGTGTGGGGGTAATAGGTCCCAACCTCAGCATGTGCCACAGCGAGCTAAAAGACCGCTACAGCGCTGGTATTCTGTCCCTATCTACCTATACAAACGTTGATATTTATACATACATTAAAAACATAAAAAAACGAGACACAGTGATATAAAAAATATAAGAAATATATACTTATAATAAAAATTAAAATATAACGAATGACATCTGAAACCAAGCTTTAGAATAGTTAGTAAATAAAGAGGTTATACTATATATAACAACGAGGCTCTGTCCCTAAGTAGGACAGCCAAAGGCTGCTGAAGATTATGAATGCCCGTTAGAATAGTACCCTTAAATAATAAAGACAAACCCGACCTTAAGAAAATATGTGTACATCAGCCAACTTCAATCAAATATATTATATTAGATTTATTCTTTAATTATATACCTTTAGTCATTAGCTGGATTTAAAATGAAATCATTATCAAATGATTAAATCGCAATAAATAGTACCAGGATACTTCAGTATCTCATGAATTCCGTGTCGTTAAAACTAGTTTATGTTGTGAAATAAATGGCGTTTTCCACCGTTTACGGCTAAGATTTATATCTATATTCAAATCTAGAAATGTAACAGCCTCGAAACAACTGACCCGTAGCTGTTTCTCGATCTCAGTTCTGATATTTATCTGCCAACAATTGAACTTGTTGATCATTGACCTTATCATTACCGATGGTAACCCTGTTTTCGGAAGCAAAACAAAGTTATAGCCGCGTCTTCATATTCCGGAGATTGATATCGAAGTGAAAGGGAACTGACCCTAAATTGCAAGTGCTACTTTTCTACCCCACAGATGGAATATGCGCCGGTAGCTAGTTTTGTATCGTAGGTCTCGATCGCGCCTAAAGGTAAAGCTAGGGTTTGCAAATTAAAGTGTTTGCGATAGCCTACTTGATTCTTTGAGCATCTACTTACTATATTAATGTATTGTTTAAATATTCGACGATTATAATTTATAATTGATGGCATCACTACTTGTTTGTATCGCTTACGTATGTATATTGTCAATGTAAAAGTGTATGTCTTGTAAACTGTTCTAAATAAATAAATAAAATAAATCTTTCTCGTCGATAATTTCAGCATGAACAATCTTTGTCGTTTTCACCTAGTTTAAAGCAGCCAACTTCTAAAAATACATTATCCTAGATATTCCTTAATGAAATATCTATCTACTCTTACTTATATTAAATAAAAATGGCAAATAAGGTCGTTGTTTGCCGATTCCTAGATAAAATAGCCCGGAGCATCGTCAACAGATTTCCATTATTGACTCAGATAATTGTTTATCTATCATCAACATCTTCGGGGCAAACTATGACAGGTGGTTGTCACAACTGCGAGTGGCGATTGGCTATCATCTCGGGCACAAACAATGGGCCCAGTATTTTGGCATCACGACCATTATATCGAACGACGTCTGCGCCGGATCGTTTATTGTAATTGATTGTGATAGTTGTAACAGTGAATGGTGAGGGCGTTTAGAATTTCCATTGGAAACACCAATATTGAACGGATCGTTTGGCCTATAATCCGTGACCATGTTTGACGAGCATTGTAACGGTTTTTGAGTTGTTTTTTTAAGGAAATATTTAATAAAAATACAAGTTTTTATGAATTAAAACAGTGAAGAATCGTTCTACATTACATAAACCGCTGGATGAAGTCGTTATCACAAATCAAAGTCAAAGTCCATGTCTTCAATTTAGACTTACAAAATGCACTTATGAACGTCAAAAAACAAAAAAGTACATGATTATTAAACTAATAGAATTAATAATATTGAAGATCAATTGATAGTATGATGCCCGTTTTGGTGTAATGTAAGGAATGGTTGAGAATTGTGCAGTACAAATGATTATAAATGTCTGGACATGTTGTATGTGTGGTATATAAGTATTTACGTAAATGTCATCAGAATGAGGGCATTTTCAATTGTATAACTCAAACAAGATACGTAAGTAAATCAAATAAAAATACTTTGTTTCTATTTGCTTGAAATATGTGTGAAAATTTTACATAGAGAGGTGAATGTGGTTGTTTATTTTGTGACAGCTAATTTTTATACCACTTATTTTTTTAACCAAATGATAGATATATTCGACGACCTATTTGGTGTTGCGGTTGAGAGGTCGGCCGCAACACCAAGGGTTCCGGGTTCGATCCCGGGCAATACAAACATTGTGTGCATGAACATGTCTGTTTGTAATGGTCTGGGTGTTTCTATGTATAATATGTATGTATTTACAAAAATATATATATATTATATATATATATTTTATTATATAGGCTAACGCTTAATGCGTGTTGTCAGTATTATATTATTTATTTATTTATATTGTGTGCTATACACTCCATGAAAAAAAAATNTGACGACCCATTTGGTGTTGCGGTTGAGAGGTCGGCCGCAACACCAAGGGTTCCGGGTTCGATCCCCGGGCAGTACAAACATTTGTGTGCATGAACATGTCTGTTTGTAATGGTCTGGGTGTTTTCTATGTATAATATGTATGTATTTACAAAAAAAATGTATATATGTATGTTTATCCGTTGTTTAGTACCCATAATACAGGCTTAACGCTTAACTTGGGGCTAGATGGCGCTGTGTGAATGTCAGTGGATATTTATTATTATTATTATTGTAATATGGTATTGAACGATTTTGCGCAGTTTTGTTAGGACATTGCAGGCTTAAGCACTTGATTGACCGAAAAGAAAAATGATTCCGTGCTTGGTCGGTAAGCTTAGCCGTCGGTCCCGGTTACAATCTTTTTTATTTATTTTTTTGTTATATGTGTACGAGACGGTCAGAGCGCTCACCTGATGGTAGGGGAGAGGAAGGTAAAACGGACCCTGTAGGTAAAACGGTCCACCTTGATAACTTTGGAACGTGTAACGCCATCTATGAATTTGCTACGTCAAAATATTGGTCGCCATGTTCCCGCTCTCGGTCAGTGTAGCCAATTCCACCGACCGCACGTGCACAGAATGAGCAAGGTAAGTTGTTTTTTTTAGATTTTGATGTAAAATTTTCATTTTTCAATTAGCCTACATTTTGGTTTGGTTTGCGAGACAGCGTGTTCTGATTTTAACTGGATGTAAACTGACATATGGTTAAGCTAATAGCCAAGTATGCCGACTTTATCTCAACTTATAACCTAAAAAAAAACGTGTGTTTGTTGTTTAAAGCAAAAAGGCAAAACGGACCCAGGCAAAATGGTCCGGATCAGGCGTCCTTCAAAAAGAGGAAAAGCAAAGGAGAAGACCGAAAAAAGAAAAACCAGGAGGGAAGAAACTGAAAATATACTAATTCTTTCAAAAAAAGGGAAGGCAAGCAAGAAATCTGATATTAAAAGATCAAAAACTAAGAAAAATGACAGTTCCTCTGACGACGATGACGCTGAGTGTCTGTACTGTTCTCATTTGTACTCTGAATCAAGCGGCGGTTGGGTGCAATGTCCAAAATGTCGTTTATGGGCACACTGTGCTTGCGCAGGAGTAGAGGATGAAGATGCTGAGATAGTATTTTTATGTGAAAAATGTTCTGACTGATTAATTATATGTAAGTCCGTTTTGCCTTCATGTGTGGTCCGATTTGCCTCACCCATGGAGGTAAAACGGACATATCGAAGGTATTAGAAATCATCTAATATCTTCATTGTCTGTGATCTTATCATAGTCTGATTCGTACATAACATAGAGTTAATAATGTTGATTACTTTTATAATGAAGAAGTTTAATAAAAATGAATAGTTTCTTTGCTATATTTGTATTTTGTTAAGTGGTCCGTTTTACCTACCTTTCCCCTAAGTGATATGCCTCACCATGACAGAGCGGCATTAAAGGAGACCTACAACTGATAGACAGTTATTATCCTCCATCAATCCCGCAATCGTAGTCGTTAACAATCAAATTCACATTGGGCCCGCGTGGTGGGATATGGCGCAATCTCCCCTATAGATGTACCGTGTGGGCATGTGTGCCTAATAAGTCCCGTCATAGACTGATGACGAAATAATGCCTATCATCATCTTTGCAGACTAAGTAATATCCACCACTGAAAAAGGGCCTCCCCTAATGACAACCATTTCATATCAGGAATTACACTCCAAAACAAAATACGAATAATTATTTACTTTAGGAGTAGACTTAATAGTTGTTATACCTAACGGCGTCCTTAACAAACTCATAGTTAAACCGAGTATTTGGAGAAGGCATGAGTATTTTCATTTTCGTACATCTATGTTGTTTGGTTTGTAAAACTCGTCAACAAAAGCGGTGCTGGTTCGCGCCTGCACCTATTGTCTAACTAAACGATACCATTCAGGCGTTCAAGTTAATATTTAAACTATTAACCTTGGCATATTTATACACCCTTTATTTAAAGGGTGTATTTAGACCATATCTTTAATGACTTTGGCTTAGTTTAAGTGAAAGACGCGGCGAGGACGTATGAATATCCTCTCTTAGTATAGTAGTGTATTTACATGCACTCCATTAGTAAATTAAACAACTTGGCATTATATTTCGGTTTATTCAATAACTGTTTTGTGATGGCATGGGCTGTATGACGAGTTCACACAGGATTAATGTGTCTACTGCTACCACAGTGAGTTGCTAAAAATAAATTAAGCGATATTTTATATTGATACCCAAATAAAAAAATAAAATTACGATAACAATCATCTAACAACTAGGTGGTTGACTCGATACTGAGCCGTCTAGGTAGGTACAACCGCAGTGCCAGATATAGTCCCGTGAAACAGGAGTGTTATGCACTTTGTGTTTCAGGTTGAGGGCACATAGTAATAGCTAGTAACATTACCGGGTATAAGAGACCTAACATCTGCCGTCTCGTGTGACGGGCGCAGGTCAGAGTTGACATAAAAAATGGCAACCTACTGTTGTGGATTTCCTTCAACACTGCTTCTGTCATGGTCGGGCGTATCACTTAACACTGGGTGAGCGAGCTGACCGTCCTGTATATCCTGTGTATTTTTTTTAAGTGTACACTTATTACTTAAAAAAAATAACAATATGTGTCATCGTTGTAAAGTTAGAGTAGGTATCATAATTCAAGTTGCCAATTCGGCTAATACTGAGCTCACTTGCTAATTTTGCGCCAATTTAGCTTATTCTGCCTCACGTTTGCTTCTGTATCTGCAGTCAACGTGGACAGAGTCGACAATGAAGGGGGAGACAGTTGTGGCGGCTTTAGTGCGGCTTGACAAGGAGATCGCGAATAGCGAAAAGGCACATCCTGGCGCTCGACTGGCCGTAATCTCTGCTGAAATGGATAGCATACTTCAGGTACCTATCGTTTTACCCCATAGTTACTAGACTCCTAGATTTTTTTTATTTGTTATTGTTTCAGCAACCACTTTTATTAATCTTATTTAAATATATTTTATGATAATATTTTCAATTTATTTTTCGATACCAAACAAATCAAATGAAAATCACTTAAAAAAAATTGATGTTTCACCCAAAATTGCAAGAAAGTATTATCAGAATGAAGACTCGTTCTTGTTGTTTTAAAAATAAAGCATGTTTAAGATAAAAGGTATGTACTTACTTATATAGAACAAAAACTTGTATCCAATAAAGAGTGGTACAAATATTTGTTCATTTATATACCAACAAAAACCGCGAAAAAAAAACCGAATTAAGAATTTTGTTAATAAAAAAAAAGAGAAGGGCTGGGATATCAGGCGCATACTAAGGGAGACTCCAGCGATAGATTTTAGGGAAGCAAGCATTGTAGATTCAAATAGGTACTCATTCTACTTTTTTAAGTACCTATGTCAGGCGGAAAATCATCTTGGAAGTTCTCAAAGACTAAGTGTGCTGAGATGAAAGCAAACTTCTTAAGTATTTAAACAAACATAATTATTTCACTTTTTTCAGGAGATAAAGTCGTTTGAGGACACCACAAGTGATAGTTCAATTACAAAAGAATCATATGCAAAAGTTTTGCACCAGGTAAGTGTATGACATAAAATTTTATTAAATTGGTAAAAAGTGAACTAGGCGAATGTTGTTTAATAAAACATTTAAAAATGAGCTAATACGAATAGTCTACCGTTAATCAATATTCTATATTTGCAGTTATTCGTGAGTATTGATATCTATAGAAGACCTATGCTGGCATCCGAAAATGAGGATTTTATCGCCAATGTCAATCGTAAGGTAAATTAATTGTACGTGTATTTATATCAGTCGTTTTTCAACCAAAGGTCCGAATTTTTCTGCTAAATTCGAAAGTACTAGCCAACTTTGGTACATTAAAAACAATTTCAATATTATCAAGTATGTGGCCACAGAATTAATAATAAGAGAAATCATTTTATTACTAATTCTGTGGGTAAGGCCAAGCAGCGCCCTACCTACGCTATGTTTGCTATGCCGCGGTAGCCAGTCCTGTACTCGTCTGTCAATTTTCTTTACGTAAATTTAAAATGGTCATGACCGCTGTCGAGCTAAGTCGTCGGTGTCATGATATTAATAGTTGTGATTGAAGGTAGTTACAACCTAGTATATAAGGTGTGGATATTTTATAATAAATCCAGTATCTGCTCGTACTTCTTGTTTCACTGACGTCACCCACTTGACATGGCGCAGCCGGTAGGATATTAAAAGTTGCAAACGAAGACAAATATAATTTAACAAACGGAAAAAGAAAAGGAAAATTAGAAGAAAATAGAAAGAAAAGAAGTGCCTAATTAAGATGGAAACAGTGTTATCGCCGCCTTCACCGTTTCGGTTTGATGAGAATTCTATAGATGTATCATCAGGAAAGTTATGTGATAGTTGGCAGAAGTGGAAGAAAGGCTTTAAGATATACTACAACGCATGTGAGCTATGTAAAAAATCACCTGTGATTCAATTAAATATATTTTTGCATATAGTTGGTGAACAGTGTCGTGAGATTCTAGAACAATCTAATATAACCACATTGGAGGGTGGTTATGAAAGGTTAGATGAACATTTTAAAATTAAAAAAATTTAACGGTTGAACGACATAAGTTTTTCATGAGGAATCAGCAATCAAATGAATCAATAGATCAATATGTTTTTGATTTACGAAAGTTAGCCAACTCGTGCGAATTTGGAAGTTTAAATGATGATTTAATAAAAGATCGATTGGTGTGCGGAGTGCTCAGTCCTGCTATTAGGGAACGATTATTGCGTGAAGATGACCTAACGCTCATGAAAGCACTGGAAATATGTCGAGCGGCTATTGTGTCGCGATTGTACTCAGAAAAAATAAAGCGAGAAGCCGAGTCCGTTTATAATGTGAAAGAAATAAGCAATCAAGAGATAAATATGAATGAGCAAAGAAATGTATTTAGGATACGGAATCATAAGATGAACTACAAAGAATATCCAAGAAGAAATAAAATGTGTGAACGTGGTGATAGTGGTCAGGTGCAGCGGGGAGGTACGAGTCGACGCATGGAGCGCGGGCGCGGGGGCGCCTCACGAGCTGGCAGACCTGTGACGAGCTCCACTAGGCAGCGGGTCACCGAGTGCAACAGATGTGGCGCTTATCACGCGCATGATGCATGCCCAGCGTATGGAAAAACTTGTTTTAGATGTGCAAAATGGAACCACTTTGCTAAGGTTTGCGGCGTGTACCATGTGGAATCATCGGATAAGCAGGAGGTAATTTATTCATTATGTAAAAGTTTGAATGATTGGACTGTAGACTTAAATATTAATAAGTGTTCAGTTAATTTTAAATTAGATACGGGTGCAGATGTAAATGTGTTACCACTGGGATATTTAAGGGAGTTAGGCATTAAAGTTGATAGTTTATTGCAGACAAACACAAAGTTAAGTGGTTATTCAGGTGATTTAATAAAAGTTATTGGAAAAATTAATTTAAAAGTGTATTATAAAACAAAGTTGTACTTATTGGAATTCAAAATAGCAGATGTAAATAGCATACCTATATTAGGGCGTTATGCATGTGTGGAATTGAATATTATTAATAGGGTAATGTCGGTGCACTCATCTATGAGTGATTTGCCAGGGTTTATTAATGAATTTAGTGATGTGTTTCATGGTATAGGTTGTTTGCCGGGTGAGTATAATATACAATTGAAGGAAGATGCAGTGCCCGTTATACATGCCCCTAGAAAAATACCTTTTGCAATTAAAGAAGACGTTAGAAAAAGTTGTTGGAAATGGAATCACAGGGTATTATAGGAAAAGTAGAAGGTCCATCCGACTGGGTGAGTAGTATCACTGTGGTGAAAAAATCGAATGGTGATTTAAGGATCTGTTTAGACCCTAAGGAGTTGAATCAGGCGATTAAAAGAGAACATTTTAAATTGCCGACAATTGATGAGATTGTGTCTAGATTATCTGGTGCAAAGTTTTTTAGTACAATTGATGCATCTGCTGGCTTCTGGAATGTCAAATTGGGTGATAGTAGTAGGTATTGCACTTTTAATACACCGTTTGGTAGATATAAATTTTTAAGAATGCCGTATGGTATTTGTTCAGCTTCCGAAATATTTCATAGAAAGATGTATGAGTTTTTTGATGACATAGAAGGTGTATGTATGTATATTGATGACTTACTTATATATGCATCAGACAAAACTACTCATGATAAGATACTCAGGAAGGTTTTGGAACGATGTAGAAAAATAAATTTAAAATTAAATGTTAATAAGTGTAAGTTTGGATTGCAAGAGATTAAATATTTGGGTCATCGAATAACAAAGGATGGGTTAAGTCCTGATGACTCACATTTATCGGCAATAACAAATATGCCAGTACCGAAAGATAAGAAAGGGGTAGAGAGATTTTTAGGATTAATTACATATGTTGGATCATTTATAGAGAATTTATCTGACAAAACTTTACCACTTAGGGAACTGCTTAGGAAAGAGATAGAATGGCACTGGAATGAAAGGCATAATGAATGTTTTCATAACTTAAGGATGTGTCTTATTAAACGGCCGGTATTGAAATATTATAGCATGAAAGAGCCAATTGTTATATCCGTGGATGCAAGTAGCACGGGATTAGGTGCCTGTTTGATGCAAAATGGTCAACCAGTTTGTTATGCTTCTAAAGCATTGACTAATACAGAACAACGATATGCACAAATAGAAAAAGAGTTGCTTGCGTGTGTTTTTGCTTGTGAACGTTTTTATGCTTATATTTTTGGTCGTAGTGATATTACTATTGAGACAGATCACAAGCCACTTATAAGTATAATTAAGAAGCCTATTGTTGATGCTCCTTCCCGTTTACAAAGGATGTTGTTGCGGCTACAGCGGTATACATTTTGTTTAGTGTATAAGCCGGGTAAACATCTTTATGTTGCCGACACATTGTCACGTGCCTATGAGTCCACAATACATAATAGTGCAGATAGGAGTAGGGATGAGGTGTGTGCATTAAGTGAACTCACCAAAAGTAAATGTGAGTACATTACAGATTTACAGTATATAAATATTCAAAAGGAATTAGAACAAGATGAAGAAATGAGAGCATTAAAAAAATATATTCTTGAAGGTTGGCCAGATGACAAACAAAAAGTACTTGATATAGTGAAACCATATTGGAATTATAGGGATGAGCTATCAGTGGCAAATGGGTTAATTTGGAAATCGGATAAAATAGTGATGCCCAGATCAATGCGGAAAGATATGTTAAAAAAAATACATATAGGGCACATGGGCATGGAGAAATGTAAGTTACGTGCTAGGGAATTGATATTTTGGCCGTGTATTAATAACGACATAGATAATATGGTTAGAAGTTGTAGTATTTGTTTAACTTATAGAAAAAATAACCAAAAAGAAGAACTTATTAATCATGACATTCCAGATAGGCCATGGGTTAAAGTTGGTGTAGATTTATTTCAGTTAAATGGTTTGAATTATTTGCTAACTATTGATTATTATAGCAAGTTTTTTGAGTTAGTTGAATTACATGGCACCACTTCTAGTAATATAATAAATTGTTTAAAAAATATATTTTGCCGTCAAGGTGTACCGAACACCGTTATGTCGGATTGTGGTCCCCAGTTCTCATCATTTGAATTTAGGCAATTTGCACATAACTGGAATTTCAACCATGTGACGTCATCTCCTTACTATCCCAGTCGAATGGACAGATTGAGCGCACAGTGCAAACTGTAAAAAATATAATTAAAAAATCAACAGAAGACAATACTGATTACAGACTTGGTTTATTAGAATGCCTTAATACACCAATACACTGTGATTTACCATCACCAGCAGAATTGCTTCAAAGTAGAAAATTAAGAAGTATTCTGCCAACTCCCATAAATTTATTGAAACCAAAAGTTCATGAAAATATAAGAAATAAATTACTTAGTAGGCAAAATAAACAAAAAATGTATTATGATAAGAATTCGAGAAATCTAACTCCTTTACAAATAAATCAGAAGGTTAGGATATGGGACGCCATTAAAAAGTACTGGGTCCCAGGTATAATAAAACGAATATTGAATAATAGATCTTATAGTGTTTGTTTATCTAATGGAAGAATTATTGTAAGAAACCGAAGGCATATTATAACAGATCTCTCAAACAGACATGAGTCTCCTACAGACTATAATTTTGATTATGATTTTATTTGTCCAAATGTAAACAATAATCAGCGTGTTCCGTTAACTAATTCGTATGTTACTCGTTCTGGCAGGACGGTGAAACCTCCGAATAGATGGGGCTATTCGTGACCGTGACCTACATACGTCGTTTGTTATGCTAACTACTTATAGCTTAGTTATTATAATTGAGCGTTATTGCATGTTTCATAGTTCCACACTTGCATGTTTGTAATATTTTTTTATATAATTGTTTTAATTGTCAATGATAATTGTTAATGAGTGATTATTATTTTTTTTAAATTAAAGTTGTGGTATTTTTTATGTTATATTTAATATTTCAGTATCCTTATATAAATGTAATCATTTTTGTACTTAACTGAAATAGATGGAATATTGAAATAATTAATTGGATATAATAATAGTTACATAATAAAGAAAATGTATATAAAAGTAAATAATAAAAATTAAAATAATTTGTTAGCAATCGCCTAGTTGTTTATAATAATGTAATTTAATGTCAGAATTAAGGAATAAATATGAAAGCAAGGACCTTTTTAGTTAACATTATTTATAAACATAAAATAATGTTTAGCATGTACTTATACTTTTTTAAATATTCTTATTGTAAAAACATTAAATGGATAGTTTGTATAAGGAATATTTATGTAAATAATAGTGAAGGTATTATTTAAAAAAAAAAATCATCAAACTTATATTTGGTATAAGTAATAATAATAAATAAATTTTTAATGAATATTATTACATATTTATAAATTTATGATATATTGTATACTAAAATGTCTAAATTAAATTTATTTGTTTTTGAAGAAGGAAGATGTCATGATATTAATAGTTGTGATTGAAGGTAGTTACAACCTAGTATATAAGGTGTGGATATTTTATAATAAATCCAGTATCTGCTCGTACTTCTTGTTTCACTGACGTCACCCACTTGACAGTCGGGAGACCTTTTTTATGCAGGGGATACAAAAGGCCGCAAAGATGATGATGTGATGCGATTACTAATAAAAAAAAAACATCTATTGTTGACTTGCGAACGGTAGAGATTGTATGAGAAAAGCCGAAGACCGAGATATCTGGCGCAGGATCCATCAGTCGACTGCGATAGGTCGAAGAAGAGAGACATAATATTGTCAACTGTTGAACCAAGGTCGCTCCCATTGACCTTTAACCCTGGGGTTTCATCAGACCGTCTGCCCATCTGGTCCTATGCGTGGCAGCGAGTCGCCGAAGCCTCGCTATTGCGGCCGTCACACGAGCACACAAGATTGCTAATATGACAATTAGTTTACGTGGGTATTATTCTCGCAGGAGATGCGTCGGCTAGAGCTCGGGTGGCTGCGCACGCGCTACTCCGAGCTACAGCGCGAGCGGCACGCGCTGCACGCGCAAATACTGCGCACGCGTTCGCTTTACGCGCAACTACAACTGTTACTGGGTAAGGTGGCCCAATTACTACTATGCATATTGGTCCTCATAATTTTAGTCATTTATTTGAACGCTTTTTTCTCAATAGGCGAGTAGCCTTTTATTACTTAGGTAAATATTTAAATTGGATGACAATTGTTTTGTTACTTCATATATAAATATTTTCTAAAAAGACGGCGTGTGGGGCACCACAAACCGTCCGGGCGGTCCACTAGAGGCAGCACTGTCACGTGCGCGTGCGCTCCGTGACGCGCTCGCGTCGGTGAGCGTGCGCCTGCGCGCCGCGGCCGAGTACGCGCACGGGGCTGTACGTCTTATGGACGACGCGCTGCCGGCTTGGAAGCTTACTACCGTTGGCAAGTCAGTATTACCACAGATAATATAACGGAGCTTTTGCTGCTCAAATGGGCTTATTTTTTACATTATTTTGTTAGTTGTTGTGTGGCAGGATGTGCATTATTTTTTTAATTGTAATGCGTTCTACTTTTATCAACATACGTTGCTAAGATTGGACACTGAGTGCGGATTTGGTTCACAAGTCTTTCAACGGGCAATGGAGCGAGCTATGTTCGAGGTCTTTATAAGGCATGAATTCAGAAATGAAATTTAGATTATCCTAGAACTAAGGTTACGGACATAGCTTGCCGAATCAGCATGTTGAAGTAGCAATGGGCCGGCCGCCGAACCGACAGATGACTCGTAATGACGAGTAGGTATTATAAATAATGTGCGAGGAAGAAAACGAATTCGTGGAATAATTCAATTGCAACAGGAGCGGATGGGAGCGCACGCTAGCGTGTGCTGATGCTTGTACGCTGCTAGTGCAAACCCGATGTTTGGAGCGGAGTGCGCGCCGCGTGCTCTCCGCGACGGCGCGCCACGCGCCGCTCGAGCGCTGCGGCTTGCGCTGGACTACGCCTTCACAGACACCATGCACGACCCAAGTTAACATTATTGACTTCATTATGTTCAATTTAATTTTTTACATGTATCTTAAAATTTGAGCGTCGGTGGCTCAATGGTGTGTCGCCTTCCTACCTGAGGGCTGAGGTTCAAATCCCGACACGTACCAATGTGTTTTCGAAAATATATGTTCGTTATCCGGACGCTCTTACGGTGAAGGAAAACATCGTGAGGAAACCTTCATGCACGCCTGCGAAGAGATTCAAAGGTGTGCATGAAATCGTCCAATCCGCATTGGCTCGCGTGGACGACTAAGGCCTAATCACCTATACGGGAAGGCTCGTGCCCTTCGTGGGGATGATGATGATGATGATGATTATAATTTAAAGTCAAGGTCTTTGTTTGGAACGTATTATAACTTATAATACGTTCCAAACGTTGTTGGAATAACAACCGGAAGTAAGGTCTAAATATTCCATGCGGGCAAAATCAGGAAATTTCAGGGTGTCGACGTTTAGTTCTATGGTTTCTCAGACTGTATGGAAAAATGTTCGTGTATCTGATCCATATGATTTTATCGGCCGGGCTCTCCGACTTTAAGCGAATGACGCTCAGTGCGCTCATGGTGTTGCCTAATGGTGTTACCAGTTAAAATCTACCATTTTTGCTATTTAGACACAAATTAACGATCCTTTTAAATTAATGAGATTTGGGGGCCCTGAATATGGTGCAATCTAAGTTGGAATAATCAGTTTTATGGAAGAATCATTCCCGTCTTGAATAGTCGGCTCGACAAGTGCCACTAGCAAAGTACCGCGGTATGGTATGAAACACGCGCGCGTTGTGGTCGTCTAGTGAGTGCGATTATCAGAAGCCTAAATTCCACCTTCTCCCTATTATCTTTCTTTGTATTATAAATATTTTCTTGACTTATTAAATACAGAACTTTAAATCTTATTCTATAGTTCTAGAGCGTTCGGGTAACGATGTAGTGTCAAGTGACTATTGGAACTGTTAGAGTTACTAATTACTATTTATGGTTTTTCAATTGTTTTTCAGATATCAGAGAGCGACTGAAACTTTCTTGCAATTTAAAGAAGCCCTCATACAGCTTATCAATTCTATTCATCAGTAAAAAATCGTTATCATCATAATTGCTCGATTTAATTCTGAATATGGCATTTCCTAATGACTTTCGCGTTGACCTAGCATCATCATCGGTCTATTAGGGTCTTGCTTACGTTTCTTTTCGTTCCGTTGTTGCAACTCGAGTATTTCTAGCTCTGCCATCGATTCGTAGTATGCGTCTTGACCAGTAAAACATAACTTGTTACCGACAGGTTCTATTGGTCACTTTAGTTTCCTTACTATTTCTAAATATTATCGGGTGGGAACTTAACATAGTCCTCTCCATACTGTAACAAGTAGAGCTAATTCAAAAGACCCTTAGTCAGCGACCACCTTCGCTTCTGTAAATTATCTGTAAAACACTGTAACCCTCTTTGTTGGGGTCGAAAAACCCATGGATAACTTGTTAATATATAATGTATACATATACAATTTCGAGAATAAAATCTTACCTAACTCATACTTGAAGCACTATGAACTCGACACTGTGAAGCATATTGGTATGGAGTGTATATAGGTATGGAGCAAAGTGGATAAATCCTCCATGGATTGTCAAATTAAAACTGTAATGACATATATTGATTGTGACAGATTGATAGTTCAATCTTTAACAGGTCATTGTATGTATTTATACAAAATGTACAGATATCTTAGATTGTTAAAAAGGAAAATCTTTCAATGCGCCAAAGAGCACTCGGAAACTCCCACAGTCTGAAATAAATATATTCATCAATGGAAAAGAAGTCATAGTCCCTGCTTATTTTAATGTTCTACAGGCCTTACGAGAGAAGAGTCACAGTCCCATCGTTTTGCTATCATGAGCGGCTTTCTATAGCTGGGAACTGTCGTATGTGCATCATCCAAATAGAAGGTATATGGAAACCCCAAATAGCTTGCGGCATTATAGTTTCAAAGGAATGAAGATCAACACCTGTCCAATATGACGCGAACTGCTCAGGAGAGCGCGCTGGAGTTTCTGTTAGTAAACCATCCACTTGATTGTCCGATCTGTGATCAAGGCGGTGAATGTGATCTTCAAGATTATCAATGAGATTTGGTAATGATCGTTCAAGATTTACTGATATCCACTTCTCGGGTAAACGAGCGTTGAAGATAAAAATCTAGGACCGTTAATACGTAGAAATGACGCGTTGTATCCATTGCACTAGATGTATAAGGTTTGCTTCGCAAGTATGTGGCATAGATGTATTGGGTACGGCTGGCCGCGGTACTGACATGCTCGTTGGAACATATGTTGACAAGATGTTTTTGTCTGAATTGTTGGCAATATAATTGATCTTTGCCCAGTCGGGGCACTAACAGCTATTCCATAATGTTCAAGGCCAGACCATGGGAGGTTATGCGAATTAATTCAATAGATGTCACAGATGCGACAGGAACCAATATAGTTTTAAACTGTAGATACGATAGAGTTCTACGTGTTTTGCCTCGAGAGCATGCAGAAATAAACGAAGAGTGGTTGTCAGATAAGGTCGCTGGGCGATAGATTCACTGGAAATGCAAAGGCTAGTGAGTCCCATGCACCGATTCACGGGTTGCTTATGCACAACCGAATGGGATATAATTCTAAAAATGCTTGGGAAATTGATAAAATGCTCTCCTCCTGACAATTATGGCAATAGCGGGGCCTCATACCAATGTTGAGACTTTAGTAACATGCAAAGATTTTTTGAATATGCTCGGATCGGAAATTCATATATTGAACGTGGGCTATATCATTCAATTTCAATTACGATTTGCGAGCGGGATATTGCTTAAATGTAAGAATGGACGAAGTCGCAAAAGCTGATAAGATCTTATTGATTGGCACCAACCCACGATTTGAAGCACCCATCCTCAACGCGAGAATAAGACAAGCTTACTATTCAACGAATGTGACGTTTATGCTGTTGGTCCGAATGTGACTATAATTTTTTGTCAACTATATCGGTGACGACATAAAATCTATATCTAAAGCTGCAGATGCTATGAAAAGTGCTAAAAATCCTTTATATTTAGATCTCGCAGTTAGAAACTGCACACGGTGGTCATATAATGAAATTAGTATCTGACTTATGCAAGAGCTTTTCGAAAGTATGTTCCGATTGGAAATTGTAAACTTTATACCAGAGAGGCGAGTTTTGTGGGAGCACTCGAGGCTGGTTGGAAGACTGGAGGTCTGGAAGCTTTGCATACATGTTCTCCATCAGTGCTGATATCATTAGGTGCAGATGAGATATTCTATGACTGGACTCCACCAAATTGTAAAATTATTTATATAGGTTTTCAAGGCGACGCGTTCTGAAGTGGCTTCGGCAATCTTGCTGGATGTGCTTATGCGAAGGAGGGGGTATATTTTAAATATGGAAGGTAGATCTCAGTAGCTTTGCCGGCAATCACACACTGGAAATGCTCGTCAGACTGGAAGATAGTTCGCGCTTTAGCCGAGTACAGTGGTATTTGTCCTGTACTACTGTGACCAAAATCTTTGTGCTCACGCTTAGGGGAAATTAGTCCTATTTCAGACACTAGGACCGTACCAACCTCATATCTTTGATGATTTGCTACCCAAATTAGTTAACGTAGTTAACCAAGATGGCGGGCCGTTGAAAGTGGATATGATGAAAATGAAGGACTATTATTGTAGTGATGTGTTCACATACAATTCTCCTACAATGATTAACGCCAGAAAGCTGCTACAAATTTGCAGAATCGTCATATGCTGCTATTTGAATTTGATAAATTCATTTTGTGTGTAAATATTATTTAATTATGTTCCATAAAATTAAATATAATTATGTGTTACCATTAATTAATTTTGTATGTATATGTATGGGTATAGATGATGATGTATGTGCTTGTCTTTTGCCTTGAGAACGAGCTGAATGGGCTTTTTCTTTTTACGAATCTTACGTGTTTATCTAGACAATAAATTATCATAGAACAGCATCACCAGGACAACATTGGCAAACAATGTTTATAGGAAAGTCTTTATTTGCAATATTTTTTTCTGCGAGTTTGGTTTTTTATTAATTTTGTGCTTTACTCAGTTCTTTAAACAACTTGGAGATCTGACAGCAGCCGAGAAGGATGTTTCAAATGTCGTCAAGAGCTGCGGTCAGCGCGGGTCAAGCTATTGTTGATAAGGGTTTGGCTGATCTCAAATACGAAGCGAAATACTTTCCAATTTAAATCGCAATAATAATATGTTAATATTTCATTTCTACCTTTGTTTGATATTAATTCTCGGTATAATATTATTGACTATTTTAAGGTATAAATATACCCATGTATTTATAAAACGTAGTCAAGTTAGTTGTGGTGGTAATATCGTGTAATGGTGGTAATCTGGTAACGGTAATGTCCTTGAGGTAGCCACAAGATTAAGTGGTTATATGGTTATTTTTAAATTTCTTGGTTCAGTATAAAGATATTTTGTATCTAATAATACTTATATAAGGTGATATAGAGGTTTAGTCAATAGAAAAAGGCACGATTATAAACACAAATCAAATTTTATTAAATATCAATATTGTATTGTCTAACACGATTCCTTAACTATCATGTTTCACATAATATCTTGTATGGCATAATGATAATACGGTTACAAATACATCAAGGGTCAAAAGTATACTGACTGAAGTTACAAGGACGCGATGAGATAATACACACGATAGTATTAAATTATTATCATTGTCGAGAAGGAACAGAAGTAGCTAACAAAGTTCATAATAATGATTAATGAAACAATTTTCCATAGAATATGTTGTATGCGAAATCTAGTAAACATAGCGATGTATATTGAGATGATAGATATTCTGAGATAGTGGTTACAGCTTAAATACTTTGAGAATATGGAAAGAGATAGATTTGAAACAGAAATAGAAAGTAAGAATAGAAGTTGACAAAGAACACTCACATGTTAAATACTTGTACACATACTGGGCTTAAATGCAAAATCTCAAAAAGTGTTATACACGATTATTATCTCAAAGGTATGATCATTTTATAATACGTCTTACAATCTATTCGTAAAGTACGTAGGTAGTTTGTGCGCCAAAGCTACTATGATGATATTTTAAGCGTTATGTCTGCAAGAGAACTTTTTCATAATAACTCTATTGCAGAGTCCGATGGAGATTACATTTAATTATTTAAGTTTGATATGTGGCATGATGTGTCACGTTTATTTGGTCGCCAGGCGTCGTCTGCTCAACACTAGAAGTTGGCAGTCCTTTCTATTGCACTCTCAACAGGCTGAAAAAGATTTATTATACAGTGGCCAATAAAATTAACAAAATTCATCGTCTCAGTTGAATTGTGCGAATACACAGTTGAATAAAATCATCTTATGAAAATAGTATTAACAGTAAAAATATTGAAAATCGCTTTTTCCATCCCAAATATATACTGCAAACAGTTCAAAACTGCAACGGCGATTTAGCTTTTGTCTTTTACGAGATAGCCGTGTATGGAGTACTTAATGTAGCTAAGTACAGTGAAGTACGATTTTGAAAATTTATTTGAAGAATTCATGAAGATGCCCTGTTTCATGGCGGCTTTGCTGATTTGCCTCGTTTGATAATAATTTAGGTTAATCAAGATGACTGAATGTTATCATAGATATTAGACTCATGATATTTTAAAGTTTATAAATACAATTATGTGTATTACGCCACAAAGCAACTTACGAGCTGTAAAATCGAATACTAGTAGTATATATACCTACATAGTAATACGAATAACATTCCAGCTCTAACTAAATTTGTTGTTCCATTCATATATTGTCCACCAAAAGAACGCAACTGTTTTTAAACCGTCTAAATTACCATTTATTTAATACGTTAAAACATGAAGCACTCCTGCGGAGACTGTTTGCTGGCTATAAAATGTTTTTAATCCACTAAACTTAACAATATCGTTGTTACTTTAAATTCACATTGAAATGTTATTGTTTATGTTTGGGCGTCTAGTACAAAGCACGTCTATATTGTATTTTGTCCCTAAACCGTAGGGGAAGTCATGTTTTTATTTCTACAGCACAAGGTCAAAAGCGACTTGTTGTGATATTCCTAACAATTTTATTCTTGATTCATAAATAATATATTCAGAGTTCATTTATCTGAGACTCGGAGATCTGAGAAGGATTTACGAGTTTGAAAATAAAGATAATGTCACAATCGCAAAACCTACCTTAAATGAGCTAATTAGCGCCTAAGCGTAAGAATGACGTAGAGTGTGAGTGAACATATAGGCTACAACACTTTTGTATCATTCGTTCATATCAGAGTGTTTACGACATGTTGAAGGACAAACTAAGCTTTTACATGGATCCTAACTAAGTACTAGAACGAGACATTAATTAACAATTGGAATGTCGGCAAAAAACTTGGTCATCATTAATTTTAAAATAATGGAACTTAAGAAATAAATCAGTAACACACGTTATGCTAGTGATGGCAAATAAGATAACAGGTTTAACTCTTTGGTACATAATAGCGAAGATAAATCACAACAAATGTTAACAACTCACCGAAGGGAAAGACGATGTAGCGAAGCGTCTGTCATCGAAGAGCAGCGCGAACGGAGTCGCACAAGGAGTTATTCTCGGCCAAGTTCTTCCTAGCAGCTTACACTTCGTGATTGTTTTCAGTTTTCGGCTTCTAAGACTGCAATAAAATCATTTATTGTAGATTTACATACTTCATACATTTTACCAGTCAAAATTGATTATTATATCCTACAGAAATGCTTGCCAATGAACTGCTTGTGGCATTAAATTGATTGTAAGTTTCAAAGAAACATGGATAATCTGTAAATTCAAAAGTTACTCTTTGAAATGCTGTTACCTGATAAATCCACGATAGAGCATGAATGCTCGTAAGACTGAGTATGATGGTTGCTGTCCATACAAGCAAGAGAGAGTTACTTCCCTCTGAAAGGAAATGCCAAGAATTTTTCTTACATAATTTTATAAACGAGAGTAAGAAATAAAAATATTTAATAGCAATATAGTATTAATCATGTTTTTTTTATTTTAAAAATTGTGATATGCCGTGTGGTGATGGCTATTGGAATATAGTCTATTACCTACTCCCTCGTGGTTGTTCAATATGGAGTAGGTACTGAATATTTCGTAGCTCAGCTAAAACAGATAGCAGTGTCTCACTTGCTATGCATTCAGTAGTATTAGCAACCGCAAGAATTTCATTTGTTGTTAGAAAGTAAGAAATGTAAGAGTAGAAAATTGGACTCTACAATCCAGTGTATAGGTATTCGATATAACTTTAAATTGAATGGTTAATTTGTAAATATAGTAGAACAATTGTCTGATGGTCTTACAATTAAAATTATCATAAAACATTACGAATGAGTGCAAATTTTACTATGAGACAGAATAAGGACAATTAGCGCATTTTTAATTGCGGATGGGGCTTTGTAGGTACTATTAAGGTATTACAATATAACGTCATGGTAGACTTCTCGGTCCAGCCAGGCGCGGCGGGGTTTGTCGCCGGAGCTCTCAGCGGTAGATCGGGCACCTCCTCAGCCTCGCCGGTAACGTTGGCCATTCGATTGTCACGTATCTGTTTATATAAAGTCGATAACTCAGCATTTGAGTGTTTGCAGTCAGCTTAGTTAAAGTGGAAACTGTAGTAGTGATCCTAAAGGAACAGTGCAGTTGCTTGTGGCGATATGTTGTTAAGTCAATTTGTCTAGTAATTTCACAGCTTGCCTCACTCAAGTAAACGAAAGCAAACCTGTGAAAAAATAACAGGAGAATGGGTAAGATCAAGGTATTCACTAGGACTCAGGTAAGATAGCATTCCGCATATTTACGTCTTGTAATATTGTTACTAGAAAGGTTTTCTTTATAGTTTTGAGTTAAAAAGAGTAGTTCGCATATGCATATGGCCGCATATGGCCTTAACAGCTTCATCGGGCAATAATAATAATAACTTTATTTCACTCACAAGCATAATCACAATATCAGTGATTATGCTTGTCAATATCAGGTAATACATAAGTTCGGAATTAAAATGTGTTGCTTATCAAAAAGTAACCCATGTAAAATAACTCTAAAAACTCAATGTAAATAAACACAAATAATATCTTTGTAACATTACAAAAAATATTTTACATAACAGCGTTTTTCTCCAAAATCAATGAGTTTTGGGGTTTTAGTAAAAAGTGTGCAGGCGCGCACGAGCAGCTGTCACGAGCGCGAGCGCACGGTATTATAACTATCCTACACTTCTTAGCTAATAAGTAAATTTATATGCTGGATAAATCGTTAATAATGCAGGAAAATAATAATTTCCACTGTGTCTTACAATCTTTAATCTATTGTTAATAGGTTTCTGGGAACATTGAGTCCCATGTTTTTTGCTTTTCTCTAAAATCAATTAGACATTAATTCGCACGTTTTTCTCCAAAACCAATCAAATCTTTTTTTTGCGTATTTTCTGAAATCACTTGGGGTTAGCGTGGTTGAGTTAAAGGTCGGCAGCGTACCTGGCGGGCGTGCGGCAGGCGCGCACGAGCAGCTGTCGCGAGCGAGAGCGCGCCCGCCCCGACACGGGCCCCACGCGCCCCACGGTCCCGGGGCGCCCTTCTCCTCTTCAGCGCACCCGCATTCCACCTCGCACGTCTCCTCCTCCTTTGCCAAACGATATTATTATTCTTCCTTTATTATTTTACAAATGGATAGGACGGTAAGGACGCTCAATTCTCAATTCTTTATTGCATACCACATGAAGTTAAAAGGTGTACAGTTTTTAATAATAGTTCACATATGGACCCTGAAGGGTACAACAACAATACACTTTACTTTTAAACACTTTTTACAAAATATGTTGTACATGCAAGATCATTAACAAATAAATGTACAAATAAGATCATTAAGAAAATATTTAAAAGTAACTGTATTACTTAATAATTTGCAAGTGCATAAAAAAAAAGCTCATCTGATGGTGAGTGATACGCCCGACCATGACAGAGTGGCATTGATTAGAGAAACAACTGATATACAGTTATCGTCCATCAATACGCTCTGCGTCCGTCACCAGAGACAACAGTACCTTATAGGGGAACGGAGTGCATTGCCGTACAGCGGCCAACTACGTACACTAACGTTTTGGGAGAACGAAGCGACGTAACGCTGCTTGTCCTTGTCACACGTATTGAAATCGTTGAATTAGCTGTCATACCAATCATTCCCGCCAGGCGGCGTCAAAACATGGCTGCACGAGCACCGTTTGTGTTTATGGTGTCGAAAATATAATTTTTAACCTCCGAAAAGTGAACTGTAAGTACTTTATTCTCAATATATCTGTTGTTTTCATTGCTAAAATAGTATTATTAGAATGTTTTTTAATGGAATTGGGTTTTATGAGAGTAATTTTATTGTTCGTTTTCACATAATTGTGTGTCAACATGGCGGATGCTATATCGGCTAAGTGCGTACACGTGTACGGTATTGGCCGCTATTAAATTAAGAGGATAATGTTAAAATGGTTTCTTAAATTACCTAAGCAAACATATGAATTGTTTAATGTTTAATAATTATGCAGGAATATAATCTGGTACGTTAGCCATGTAGAAATTTTTGTTTACAGATGGATTCAAAAAAAAAGAAATGTTCTTGGTCGCCAAGAAAAATGAAAAGTGCTGTAAGGGCCATTCGAAATGGAGCAAAATTAAGGCCAACAGCTGCTTTGTACGGTATTCCTGTAATGACTTTATCTGATTACTCAAAAAAGGACAGTTATGATTTTTCAATTCACATGGGCAGACGACCCGTTTTCTCACGTGAACAAGAGACCGAAATAAGGGAACAAATTTTACTTTTAGCACGATTATTTTATGGAATGACGCCGCAATCATTAAAGGCTGCAGTTTATGCATATGCTGAGTCTAATAATGTTAAACATCCTTTCAATAAAGCTAAAAAAGAAGCTGGTAAGGATTGGCTGTACGGGTTTTTAAAAAGAAATCCCGAAATAAGCATTAGACGCCCAGAACCTACCAGCGTAAATAGAATTGTAGCGTTCAATGCCACAGAGTTACAGACATTCTTTGACAATCTTTCATCAATGTACGAGAAACACAAATTTGGTCCTCATAGAATCTTTAATGTGGATGAAACTGGCATCAATGCTGTTCACAAACCAGGAAAAATACTTGCTCCAAAAGGAATAAAGCAAGTAGGAGCTGCCACCAGTTGGGAACGTGGAAAAAACATCACCGTATGTTGTTGCATCAGTGCAACCGGTCAGTATGTGCCACCACTTATTATATACCCTCGTTTAAGAATGCATCCATCCCTGGAGCAAGGAGGCCCGAATGGTTCAATTTATAAATGTAGTAAGTCTGGATGGATGATCGAAGAATTGTTTTATATGTGGTTAATGCACTTCGCACAACATACAAAACCATCATTGGAGGACCCAGTTTTAGTGATACTGGATAATCACAGCAGCCATATTTCTATGAGGATTTACGAGTTTTGTCGCCAAAATGGTATTAACATGTTGACTATTCCCCCTCATACATCTCATAGGACCCAACCACTGGATCTTACAGTGTACAGCCCATTGAAAGCAGCCTTGTATAAAGAATGCGATACTTATATGAAACTCAATCAGTATGAAAAACTAACACCTCTGCAACTGATTCCACTCTTCACTAAAGCATATTTGAACGTAGCTAATGCAGAAAAAGCGGTTAATGGATTCCGAGCAGCCGGCATTTGGCCCTTTGATGCGAACATTTTCAACCAATTGATACAAGAAGGAGATGAAAACCTCCCTACCGATAGAATTACTGCTGAACAAACTTTAGAAAACATAGTTCCCGAAACAGAAAATTTAGCTGCAACCACTTTATTGGACCTTCCAATGGATCTTAATGAGCCTCTAACTTTGGAAACTGAAAGTAAAGAGTCGAACATACCCGTTAACGATCCTCGTCCATCAACATCAGGAATTCAAAATTTGCAACTTGGAAGCGGGGCAGAAGTTCAGAAAGTCAAGAAACAAATTTTTGGGAGTCCTAAGAAAAAGAAAACACCTGAATGCTCGGTACAATTCAGTAAAATATCACAGGCTCCTGAAAACAAAAATGTTAATACAAAGAAAAGTAGAAGGACTAAACAGCACTCTACAGTACTCACTGCAACTCCCATGAAATCTGTTTTAAAAGAAACTGAAGTAAAACGAATTGCTAAAAAGATTAAACAAGAAAAAGTACTAAGATTATTAAAAAGGACTTAAAAATAAAAAGAATATAAAGAGTTTAAAAAAACAAATAGAAAACGAGATTTCATCATCTTCGGATGGAGAAGAAAATATTATATGTGATGACGAAGAAGAGTTAGATGACGATTTTGATGAAGGAGTGGGAGGTGAGACAGGTGTGGAGGAACTGTGCGTTATTTGTGGTGATTTTGGTAAAGACAGAGAACTATGGTACAGGTGTGTAAGCTGTGGTAGTTGGGCTCATGCTTTGTGTTCGGGTTATGATTCTGCAAATAATTATCACTGTGGATTTTGTATGTAAAATCTACTAAATATTACTATTGATTACTATTGATTTTGATTGAAATATAATTGTCTAAGTTAACTTGTGTTTTATTACGCTAATAGTCTATTAAAAAATATTTATATATGTACGAAGTTAGCCGATAACGTGTACGGAATTATCCGCATGGTTCGGATAATACCGTACGTACACAGTTTTCATTTAAAGTGTCATATCTACTCTAAATATAGTACTTATTTTTTGTCGTTATATATATCAATAATAGATTAAATTTGAAGTGTATTACCAATACATTTTTTCTCCTTAAATTAATTTCTGTGTCAGAAAGACAATCCAAAGTTATGTGTACGGCAATACCTCCGTTCCCCACCCGGTAATTTCACTAGCTACAGTGCCCTCATCCGAAACACAAAGTGCATACACTCCTGTTTCACGGGACGATATCTGGCACTGCGGTGGTACTACCTAGACGACTCAGTATCGTTCTACCACCTAGTATTATATTCAATTTAGAACTCATTGCAAACGTTGCAAACACTGACGTTGTAGACAGTTTTTTATGAGATTTGAATAATGTCCTTTTTTTTAAATTTGTTGACTCAGATGTTAAGGCATCTGTACTCGTATTACTCCAATAAACACCACAACAATTTTAATTGAAAGCAAACATTAATCAAAATGAGATCCTGGGATATTTTCATTATTTTTATTTTCTTACCTCTCCAGATATAAGCTAGGTAAGGTTGGCTAAGGTCACCCTATTTCGCAACTTTAACTACTCAATCATGTCGCCGAGTTGAAAAAACCAAAGACCTAAGAGGATGACCCTTTAGCGCCACTTACCGCTAAATAAATGAACTAATGCAGATGACTAACAAATATATATTACATATATATCACTATTATCCTGGTATGCAAGGCGGCGCTACAATCCGTCCGGGCAGTCAGGCGCGCATCGCCACGGTGAGCGCCCCCACCCCGCCTCACACCGTGCCTTCGACACTCGACACCCAGCCGCACGCGCGATTGCTTCTTCGCCGTTCGCTTTCTGTATAAAATTGAAAAATGAAAGTAAACGAAAAGCGTTTGTTCAGTCTAGGTCCGTTCCAGAACACTTATAATGTAAATGAATATCCAATTTTTTCCGAACCGATGGCAGATTAAAAAAGAAAAGAATAATTTGACACCATAAGACTACTGTAAAGATTTACTTTGAAATTTTTTTTTTTTACATAAGTAATTTTTTACAGTAATAATTTTTTTGTATAATTAAATTATGAAGCTGTATGTCTGAAGTAAGTCAAGTTATAAATCTTCTAAAATGTTGCTCCTGTTAACTACTTCAACTATTAATCATGAGCCAATCAGCCATGCGCCCAACCGACGTCACATTTTACCATATACTCTTCAGTTT